>OX638300.1:9915419-10221339 GCA_951812265.1 Taphrorychus bicolor
TCAGAAACATCAGCTTTGATGTTTAAGGTGTCGGGATCAGGATGAACAAAACTAATGAGGATATCATACTCAAGGCTTAGAGGTAGTCCAAATTCTTTGGATGTTGGTGGCTTGATTTTGAGATTATAAATATCATCTAAAGGCAGTGAAGCCCTATACACTCTGGTTGTGAACCACCAAATGGGAACTCCCAGTATTACCAAGACTATGAAGTAAGATAAAATGCTGAGTGTTCTATACTTCTGTTCCACATTATCTGGAAGGATTTGGGAGGATTAACAAATTAAGTGGTGTGAGATAAAATTAAAGATTGTTGGCTTACCACATGAGGCTTGATCTTCAGTAGTGTCTTTGGAAGGTGTGGAGTTCCTTATAATGCTCATTTTTCTACTTAAAACTAAAGATACGGTGACGTTAGAACTTTACACCATGTTCCCAAGAATTTCTGAATAATTTATATCGCCGTTTTTCAGAAAAGATAAGCGTAAGTGACACAAAATATAAATCAATAACAACAACTTTGTTTGTTTAAAAATTTAAAAAAATTAAAGTTTAGGTTATGTTTATTAAATGCATGTCATATGTCAATCATTTAAAAAATAGTTAGGCCAAGACCTAGCAGGTACTAGACCTGTACAGACCGATTACCATTCTTCGCCACGTCAGCCATGTTTGTGGGTCCAATGACGAATCATCGTGAAACCCAAACGTAAATAAAAACTAATCAATTTTAGCCTATACACCAAAACATTTAAATTTTCGTATTACTTAACAGGTATATTCACCAGGGTGTACTATAGTTATTTCTGTGAAAAGCCGATTCCTACAAACTTTTATGTTCCACCAGTTCATATATCGTTTTACGTTGCATCAGTTGCACACAAAAGATAAATGGCATGGTGGATCAAATAGGGCTCCATAAATGTATTATTTTGAGAAGGAATAATTGAACAAATGAGAAAATTTGCGTGTTTTCAAATAAGTAATTGCACCTTTAGAACGATACATCTCTTACATCGCTGTACGCAAAATTATAGAATCCTACTAGTAAAATGTTTCTATTTTATGCTCGCGCATAAGCGCGCTCTTGGCGATACAGGGCGATTATTTTATTTTAGATGTATTTTTCTCAATTTTTTCTTAGTTACTCTTAAGAGTTTATGAGATATTTAATACACATTTGAAATATAACAAACTATACTTATTTGATCTGCATTGTTAACCAACTTATAAGGAAAATGTATGTACAGGCCGGGTCTTATTGTTTCTGATTGGTCCCGGCTCTCTTTTACCACCTAAAACTTTTTTGTATCGCACCACTAATCATTTATATTTCTGAAAGTCTGAATAGTCATCTATATTCAATTCAGTAACTTTTTGTCTTTTGCATTTTTTTCGTATTCTACGTAAACGTAACGTAAATATTTATGCTTAAACTTAAGCGTGACGTAAATAACTATTACCGGACTAAAATCAAGCACGTCAAAGTGTCCTAATATGATACAGTATGAAGTACAAAGTTTTAATTAAGCCCTGGACAAAGTAAAGCATCCTACTTGCAAATAATAGACATCATTCTCAGGTCAATTGCTCCACTCACAACTGCACTTTCGGGAAATAATTGCCTACTATATTATGTGTACCTATGCTTGTTGAATACATGTATGGTCCATTTCAAATAGATTCATCTAGCAGGCTAACGAATTGACAGATTCGTCCTTTTCCTTCCATGGAAACGTTTCATTTTTATGCCAATTTCTCTGCTTACTAGATGAATATCTATTTGAAATGGACTCTATTATATTATGATTCACCTTGTCGTTATTTATACCCCACGTTCATTAAAGTCATCTAAAAGGCTGTTGGAGAATGTTCCATCATCCTTTTCTTTTGACATTCCAGTCTTCATTGATGACGTTTTCAAATGAACACAATCCTTAAAAGCAATGTTCTTTTGTATAAGCCATTCACTTATTATTGTCACGTAGGTATTGGAAAATGGACATTTTTATCCTATCTTTTCATCATGTATTAAAAGGAAATGGGTAAAAAAAATGAAGGTTTCAAAGTTAACTAGATGACAAAAATAAGTGAATGAGCGATAGAACACTATTAAACTGTTAAGAAATTTTCAAAACAAGATCAGACTGTTGCATCGATTTTCATATAATCAAAAGGAATAAAACACTTGGAAAGATAAATTAAACAAACATATTTATTGTTGTATAGTACACAGCCTAAAACAATTTATTCAGTTAAAGTTACAAAGGCTGAAGGCCAGGTATTCAAAACATGTGTAAACTACAAAACAAGTCGGTACTTAATACTTCTTAAGTATATAAAAAAATAAATAATCAAAGTGAAAACTTAGGAATGCAGCTGAACATATTATAACACATGTCCAAGGGGAATATCGGATTTAATCCACTTCCTCCATTCGAGAGGCATCTTCTGCATCACCTCCTTCAATAGGAACATCAACTACTGGGGCATCATCTGTGGCCATGACTTCATCTTCTTCAATACCCAGTCCTAACTTGATCATTCTGTAGATCCTAGATGCATGTACTTGGGGCTCTTCTAGGGTGAAACCAGAGCTCAGCAGGGCAGTCTCAAAAAGCAGGATAACCAAATCCTTCACAGCCTTATCATTTTTGTCGGCGTCAGCTTTTTGACGTAGATTTTCAATAATTGGGTGGTCTGGGTTAATTTCGAGATGTTTCTTCGCCGACATGTAGCCCATGGTGGAGGTATCCCGAAGAGCCTGAGCCTTCATGATTCTCTCCATGTTAGCAGTCCAGCCATACTGAGATGTTACAATACAGCATGGAGATTCTACAAGACGATTTGAAACAAC
This sequence comes from Taphrorychus bicolor, assembly GCA_951812265.1. Classification (NCBI taxonomy): domain Eukaryota; kingdom Metazoa; phylum Arthropoda; class Insecta; order Coleoptera; family Curculionidae; genus Taphrorychus; species Taphrorychus bicolor. The sequence goes on from OX638300.1 coordinate 9,918,277, forward strand.
AACTTTTTCTACTTTGTTGTCCAAGATGCTCTTCATGACTTTGCAGAGCCCTTCAAATTTGGCCTTGTCTTCTTCACGCTTCTTCTTTTCGTCGTCAGTCTCTGGAAGTTCAAGTCCTTCTTTTGTTACTGAGACCAGCTGCTTGCCATCATACTCTTTAAGTTGCTGGACTACATATTCATCAATGGGTTCAGTCATGTAGACAACTTCAAATCCACGCTTCTTGACACGTTCAACAAAGGCAGAATTGGCTACTTGATCTTTGCTCTCTCCAGTAATATAGTAAATACTTTTCTGGTGCTCCTTGATTCTGCTTACATAATCCTTAAGAGAGCAGGCCTCATCACCACTGGCTGAAGTGTGATAGCGCAGTAGATCAGCCAATTTGGTCCTGTTTTGTGAGTCTTCATGAATTCCCAATTTCAAGTTCTTTGAGAACTGTTCATAGAATTTCTTATAACCATCCTTATCCTCAGCCAACTCCTCAAACAGTTCCAAACATTTCTTGACTAGATTTTTTCGGATGACTTTCAAGATCTTGTTTTGCTGCAATGTCTCACGAGAAATGTTTAGAGGAAGATCTTCAGAGTCAACTACACCCTTGATGAAGTTTAGGTATTCAGGAATTAATTCTTCACAGTTGTCCATGATGAAGACTCGCCTGACGTACAATTTAATGTTGTTCTTGCGCTTCTTGTTCTCAAATAAGTCAAATGGCACACGACGTGGTACAAAAAGGAGAGCCCTGAATTCAAGTTGTCCTTCAACACTGAAGTGTTTGACTGCCAAATGGTCTTCCCAGTCATTAGTTAATGATTTGTAGAATTCACCATATTCTTCCTGACTGATGTCATCAGGGTTCCTGGTCCAGATGGGTTTGGTTTTGTTCAGTTCTTCGTCTTCTGTGTACTTTTCTTTGATGGTCTTCTTTTTCTTCTTTTCATCTTTTTTCTCCTCATCTTCATCTACATCCTCAATCTTTGGCTTGTCCTTGTCCTCTTCACCCTCCTTTTTCTCCTCCTCAGCTTCATCTTCACTCAATTCCTTCTCACGCTCCTTTTCAACCATTAACTTAATTGGATAGCCAATAAACTGAGAATGTTTCTTGACAATTTCTTTGATTTTCTGCTCTTCCAAAAATTCAGTTTGGTCTTCCTTGATATGTAAGACAATTTTGGTTCCACGGCCTAATGGTTCTCCATGGTCTGGTCGGATGGTAAAGCTTCCACCAGCTGAAGACTCCCAGATATACTGCTCATCATCATTATGCTTGGAGACGACAATTACTTTATCAGCAACCAAGTACGCAGAGTAGAAACCAACACCAAACTGACCAATCATACTGATGTCAGCACCAGCCTGCAGGGCTTCCATGAAAGCTTTGGTTCCAGACTTAGCAATAGTACCCAGGTTGTTCACTAGATCGGCCTTGGTCATTCCAATACCAGTGTCAATAAGGGTCAAGGTGCCTTCACTCTTGTTTGGGATGATCTTGATGTAGAGGTCCTTGCCAGAGTCCAGTCTGGATGGATTGGTGAGGGACTCATATCTGATTTTATCCAAGGCATCAGAGGAGTTGGAGATCAATTCTCGAAGGAAGATTTCTTTGTTGGAGTAGAAGGTGTTGATGATCAAGCTCATCAACTGAGCGATTTCAGCCTGGAAGGCGAAAGTTTCGACATCACCGCTTTCTTCTGGCATCTGTAAAAAAAAAATATGATTATTGGTAACAGTTCCGGATGAGATTTGTGCATGTATAAAAAGAATGATAAAATTTTATAAGGTGATTAGCCACACCCATTTTAATGACAAAAATGCACTTTGGATTCAAAAACAATAATAAAAAAAATAAATTAGAAATAACCCTCTACCAAATGGGTGGGCGTCAGAAAATGTAACGTCTTTTGGAAAGTTATAATAATTCCAATTGATTACAATATAAAACGTGAAAAAGTGATGAATGAAATACATTAAACAAAATAAAAAAAAAAGACGAAACGAGATTTTTTTAGTAAAATGGCTTTATAACAATTTCGATGGTACTGTCCTAACAAGCGTAGGTTATTGAAGATTAAAAGCATGGTGCAGAAGTATTTATAACAAAGCCGGGTGAAATGAATTTGAACTTTGAAGTCGTCTTTTTTTTTGTGACAAATATGAAAAAAACCTGTATATTCAAATAAAACACACACGAGGGAACATCTACATACCTTGTTACTTTTCTGCCTCAATGGAAATCACAAAACACTGCAGTAATTCACTGTATTCACACAAAAATCGCTTTGAGATTCGCCACGAATTTCTTGCTTCTCGCTTCGCTTGTAATTAAATTCTGACGGCGTGGTTCGTCTGTTTTCGCTTTTATAGGCCAACGGGATCCTGAAAATTCCGGAATAACATCGAAGCTCTTTAATGCAATTCAAGCCTTGATGTTGGAGAGAGAGCGCACTATGCTTCCGGAAAATTCCGCGCCAATTTTAAACGTGCTGTTGGTTTGTTTATCGATTTCAGGTTATATTTAGGTGAGATTCTAGATCTTTTTTTGCAGTTTGCAGTTTTCCCGATAGTAAAAATAGACTACTTCTCAATTATTCGTTTATGATTCGCTTAAGGCCAAAATATTTTTTTTTCAAAATATGATATCTAAAACACTAAACACGAAAACTGCACAGCATTCTAGAAACTACCAAATCTATAACGGTACAAGTCTCGAATTACAATTGATGGTGTAGGTATGTTATTAAAATTATTGAATAAGAAAATGAAAAATAATTATAGATTTATAATCCTTTATTATTATCGTCTATAGGTAGGTTTATTTCAATCAGACAGTTTTTTAAAATTATTCAGAAGTCTAAAGAATCGAGGTATAGGTCAATTCTTTTTCATTTCATTCATTATAAATGACATATTATTTACATGAAAGCCATAGGACAATTTCGTCAATTATTTAATTAAATGGATTTGAAATTAACTAATGAACAATATATAGGGTCTCTACTTCTGTTAGAAAATTTGAAATAGTTTCTTATTAAAGCTATAAGCCATTCACTTATTGCTGTCGTCAAGTAGGCGTTGGAAAAAGGTGCTAAAAGGATATAAGTTTAAAAAAAAATTAAGGTTTCAAATTAGATGACAAAAAGCAGTGAATGGGTAATATATAGACAACTAGAAGAAAAAATATTACGGATTAATAAAAAGTACCTATGAAAATTCTCACAAAACGATTCGGCTATATACCTTATTTAATTAATTTTGGCATCTCGTTAGCTTTGAAACCTTCATTTTTTTTATACATATCTCTTTTCGGCAGATAAGAAGATACGATAAAAATGTCAAAGTCAGATTTCCAACGCCTACTTGACGGCAATAAAAACTGAATGGTTTATAGGTACACTTCTAGTTATAGGTAAAACCTCTATTTTTTTATTTTATTTTTTTAGGGAATCGAGTATACATATTTCTAGTGTCCAATCCTACCCTTTTTATTTTTATTATGAACCTATAGGGGTACCTATTATTCATTGATATTGATAATATAATTAATAATAAAGGACAACATCTAACAAAGCTAAATCTTTGATGATGTGCAATGTACAAAAGACGTTGTCTAGTCATTGCTCATGATTTCCAGGAAATCAAGAATTTACCCGAATTATTCATAAATTCATGAATGGGTCGATACTCGACATTTAAGCAAGAGGCAAGCTAGAAAAAGCAAGGAAATGCCGGTATTTTCTCGAACCGGAAACCGAAACCGCGCCAGCGCCAGCTGTTTTTCGACGTCATTGATTATGTTCACCCAAACAAGCTTTCAGCGGCGTGAAGCAGCTGATGGGTGATTCCCTAAATGGAATATTTAAGCGAATATCACGCTCAGCGTTATTCTAAGTTATTTCGCTTAGAGAATCACCCAATCGCTGACATCAAGCCGCTGCGAAGCGTGTCGGGTAGACGTAACCAATTGTTGTCATTTCAACGTTTGACCATAGACCTTAGATATTTATGATTTTGACTGATTGATGCAGCGAGCAGCGAGCGTTTAAATCGTTCAGCAGCGTGGGCGACGTTTCGTTGCCCCTTAATACGAAAATGAAAACACCTCGATTCGGAGGACTTGATTTGAATTTGCACTAGAGTTTTTTTTTTATTGTGATATTTTTATTTTGTACTGTTTGTGTACTGTTGAAAACCGATTCATTGGGTATTTATTCTAATCAGATTTACACCAAACTTGGCACAAAAGACTGTTCTGACACTGTTCACCTAGTGTAAAAATTTGAGATTTGCATGACCATTGTAAAGGACCCTACCCTCTTGGAAAATTGGATAAATTCATATATACGGGGTGTTCATTATAAAACTTCATCTAGTTCCTGTGAAATGTCAAAAGAAAAGGATGGAGAAACAAAAGTCCATTTATTTTGAATATGTCATCCTTTTCTGTCAAAGTTTCATAGCCTGCAAGTTTTATAATGAACACCCCGTATACCAATCGGATTTTGATGTAACTGGGTAATTGTTCAAATAAGATTTTCACCAAACTTGGCACACATGATGGATGCTCCTCACTGGGAGCATACACTTTCAAATTTTAGATTCGGATGTCCATTTCAAAGGACACTACCCTCTAGCAAAATGTGATAAAAACCGATTGGTACTTGGAATTATCCAATTTTCCAAGAGGACATTTTTTTTATATTAATTAGAATGGACATGCAATTCTCAAATTGTCACAGTCTGTGAACCGTGTTAGGATTATCATTTGTGCCAAGTTTGGGGTAAATCTGAATAGAATACTTACTTAGTCAATCGGTTTTTATCAAATTTTTCTAAAGGGTGGTGTCCCTTAGAATGAACATCCAAATCTGAAATTTTAAAAGTGTATGCTCCGAGTCAGGTGCATCATTTTGTGCCAAGTTTAGTGAAATCTGTTCAGAATAAATACCCAGTCAATCGCTTTTTATCAAATTTTTCTAGAGGGTGGTGTCCTTTACAATGGACATGTAAATCTCAAGTTATTACAATATGTGAACCGCGGCAAAACAGTCATTTGTGTAAAGTTTGATATAAATCTGATCAGAATGCATACCCAGTAAATCGGTTTTTATAAAATTTTTCTAGAGGGTGGTGTCCTTTGGAATGGACATCGGAATCTGAAATTTTAACAGTGTATGTTCCGGGTCAGGAGCATCATTTGTGCCAAGTTTGGTGTAAATCTGATCAGAATAAATACCCTGTCAATTGTTTTTTTTTCTGGTCAATAAATTAGACATTTCCCTCTGTTTAGACATAAGTTCTCGTGTGGCAATTTGGCAAATCCATAAACCGATTTGGCATATCCATTTCCGAAGCTTTAAACTTTAACATTTTCATTTTTCGTCAATGAGCATTTCTTTTGTCAGTTTTTGGATAGGCCTTTTCTACAATTTCGTGGGAATTCAAGCCATAAAACATAAAACTTTTCAATTGCCCTTCTTCTTTAACCTGCAAAGGCGCCTTATTAAGGGATGGTTTATGACCCCTTGAAAGGATTTTCAGACCTGAAAGTGACCCGAACAATAGTTTAGTATAATTAAAGCGCTAATATAATAAATAAAATTATTCGCTCATCAGATAGAGCGTTTATTACTTTCGCATCTTTTGAATGTAAATTAGGCAATTTTATTTTAGTTTTTAATTGACTGAGGAAAAAAATGAACGGCAATGTAATAAAAAGCTTTACATGTCACTTAAACTATGTCACGTGAGGTTACATTTTAAAGAGCCTTATTTACTCTGGCCAAAGATCACATTATCAATATCTTTTTTCCAATAGATTTTCCCGAAAAGTTCTGTCGCACAGGTGGCGTACCCTCTCTGGGAAAGTAAGTACCGCGTGGGTGGAATCGATTGCGTTACATACCCAGTGTTGCCAATTCGAGCAAAAACGCTCCATTTCGGAGCATTTCATCCTTGATGTGAGCGAAGCGGAAGCCTTGAATTGATGCAAGGATTTTTCGCGGATCTTCTGTATTTAGAGTAATGTGAACTAAGGGCCAACAATGTCAAATGATAACATTGACGTTTGATGTTCTTTAGTGCCAGGTAAAGTCTAGACTAATGACCTAGAAGATACGGACAAGATCAAACCAATATCGATATTCCCCTAAAAATGGTCCCGATTTGTGTCCGGAAGCCGCCATTTTTAAAGTACCCACGACGTAATTTTATCGTCACAGTACATTAATTAATTGATGAATCACGGTTTCTAATTATTTGACGCAATATGTCAGGTTAGCGCACTTCTGGCGGCTATCGCCGCCATTTTTTAGGTGGCCACATTTTGTCGAGAGACCAAACCAAATCTTGGCTACGCCGTTTATATTAGCACAAATCCGTATTTTACACTTTTTAAACTTCGTTTGAGTCATGGGAAATCGCGTTTTAAAGTCGATAGAGTTACTTAATACATGGTTTTTATATTTAATATTTTTTATGTATACTTACTATAGTATGTTTTCCCATTTATAATTTTTATTGTTTATTTCTTTTTTTTGACAAATTTTTCGACTTATTGGGCTTATTAATTTTATTTTCTCTCTTTTTTAATGACTGTAAATTTTTCCTTCTCAAATTGTCTTTTTTTCGTATTTTTTATTCCTTGCTTGTTGCGATAATTCTGTATTTTTTTTTTAAGTAAAATGTGTTTATATTTTTTATTTATAAAAAAGTTTTAGCTATTATTTTTTGTTTACTTCGTTTCTCATTATTTTTTTGCCTCGATCTTTTTGTGTTTCGCTCATTTAATTTGGTTTCATTTTGCAACTTTTCATGTTTGTTTGTTTAATAGAGTTATTTTTTAGCTTTAAAAGCTATAAAAATGACTTTCAAATTTCGAAAATGTCAACTGGTTGCAGAAATATTCGCAAAAAATTAATTTTTGAAAGAAAAGTTCTTATTTTGTCTGGTCTTAATTTAAAGAGATAATTACAAATAAATTAGAATTTTAGCCACTTTTTGGTCTATTCACAGTGTTATTTTTCTATTTAAAATCCTACTTTTTGTTTTTATTGGACCATATTATCAATTCTGAATTCTGATAGGAAATGCATGCTGAATTGAAATGAAGAGTTGCAAGGAAATTCAGAAAACAATATAAAAAATCGTAAATTGTATTTAAAAAATAATAATTTGATGATGAATAAAAAACGAAACGTCTGATTTTAAGAATGAAAATATCACATCGAAAAGAGCAAAAAGTGTCATTTTTAATTAGGGATCTCTTTAACGTTTTTTTAAATTCTGTTTACAAACCTCAGTAAGAAGATGATAGAACATTTACAAAGGGGGCAAAAGTTCCATAAAAGTTATACACATTAAAATGGAGAAATTCTGTTTTATTTTTTAGTTTATTTTTTCAACATTACTAGTGACTAAATTTTTTAAAAGCGATTTCTACGTTTTTCAAAAATGTTAACTAAATTTTTACAATTTTATTTCACATTTCTTTTAGTTAAAAATACAAATATCTAAATATTATTTTCATCATTGAGAGTTGAAAAAAAAATTATGACTAATTTTAAATTTACAGTTCCGCCGGATATCGCCGCCATTTTTTAGGTGCCCACTGCTAAAAAAGTGGGGCCAAAACTGTAAAACAGGAGAGTCTTTTCAAATGTAAAATACTTGCTCGTTGGTGTAGACAAAAATTTTTGAATAAAAAGCTTAAAAGTAAATACTAATATAAATGATGTGTCATTTAATTTTTTGTTTTATAGCATTTTCGGTGTGCTGCTCTAGAGCAGTTTGCGAACATTTATAACTTTCAAATTTGATTCAGACAGTCGAGAATAAAGTTTCCCTCGAATTGCTCTAGAATAGCAAGCCCTAAATTCTAATTTTTTTACTATTACGACTAATTACGTTATGTTGCGCAAGCGAATCGCGCGAGGATTTCAGCGAAGATTTTAAATGGTACGAGCGCTCTCTGGGACCGTTTTTGGTGAATTAAATGGCAAATTTAAATTTTCGAGTTGGCAACACTGTGCGTACCCTCGTCATATACAGCAGCATTTGCTTAAAAGCGGAACGGAGCGTAACTTCACAGTTGAATTTAAACCAATCAGATAAAAGCTAAAATAGGACTTGACGTGTGTAATGACGTTATTGACATGTGTAATGACGTTATTGACTAGTATAACGACGTTATTGACATTTGTGCTCCGTTCCGCTCTGTTCCGTTCCGCTGTATGTGACGGCGGCCTAGGGGGATAGTAAAGACCGAGAGGGTGGTTCCGAGCGTTTTCGCCTTGCCGAGTTGAGTTTTGGCTTTTGAAAAGGAAAGTTTCGGGGAGTTCGTTAGGAAACTTAAACCTGAACGGTTCGGAAGAAAAAAGTTATAATTCTAACTCGAAACACGACACATCTGGGCTGACGACGTTCTGATTAACGTCAATTCGTATTTTTTTCTTTTTTTGAATCCGGTTTTAAACCTGCCTCGCTAATTATTTGTATTTTTAATTAATGCGTAAAATAAAATTAAACCGCTTATTGCCCGCCTACGAAAAACTTTTGTCGTGGAATGTCTTCGGATTGCAACGATTTAGCTTCATCTCACTTCTGGCATTTTTCTAATTAGGAAATTTCCTTAAAGATAGGGTATACCTTGCAGACGCAGGAGACTACCGCTAATAAAGTATTTGTAGAAGGTGGAATGTCTATAGTACAGGGTGTTGCATTTTAAACGTTCCAGCCGAATATATCTGGCAAATCAGTGCAAGTACAAAAAAATGTGTCAAATAAATATTGTCTCTCATTAAGGAGGGCAACCGAAGGCAATATCAAAATTTTGATAGATGTCGCTGCTGACGTTAGATGGATGGCAACTTCAAATTTTTAAATGAATCAGTATATTTTTTGTTCCTGAATTGAATTCAATGCTTATAATTTTATATAGACAAGGGTCAAGTTAGGTATGGGCTAAAAGCAACAGAATTCAAAATATTTACAAATAATTGATTTCCACTTAACCAATACATTAATGTCTTAGTAAATGTTTGCATAATTTTTTCTCCATACAGCAATGTAGGAAATTTTGTACCCCAAACAGACACAAGTCAAAAAGAATTCCTTGCCCCAAATGTCTTTGGCTCTTGTTTGTACACAATTTTCTACAAATATTCTCATCAGTAGAAATCGGGAATAGTTACATCGGTTGATCCCGAGAGCCACAACGCCGGACCATTGCGACCAATCTAACGCCTGGGATATTGCACATTTAAATAATCCTGATATTTAACTGACAGCATAAGACAAAATACTCAACAACTTCAACTGATAAAGTGACACGTATGCAGGTAAATGGTAAACTCGTCCGTTAAAAAAATAACTATGTGAATAGCCGAAAAAGAAAAAAACACCATACTAAAGGCTTTAGTTTTGAATGTCCCAAAATACCTAAACTTCCCAAATGCACCCGATAAGTACTTTTTTATTCAGAATTAAGCATTGAATCCAATTCACGAATAAACAATATATTAATACATTTAAACAATTGAAGTTGTCATCATTCTGAAGTTAGCAGCGCCTTCTATCAAAAATTTGATTTTACCTTCGCTTGTTCACCTTAAAGTTACACAATATTTATTTGAAAAATTGTCTTGTACTGTCCATGATTTGCGAGATTTCAACTAGAATGTAAAAAATGGAACACCTTGTATATTATATAGTTATTTCGTGTATACCATAGTATCGAGAATCCCAGCGAGCTGGCAGTATTCCTTTCTCTTATACACTGCGTCGTTTAGTTTTCTTTGTTCTATGTTTTTTTTTCAGTGTTAGTAAGAAAACGTGAACCCGTCTAGCACGCTTCTGGGGGACCACTGAACTTATCGTGATAAGTTCACGTCCGCCGTTCTTGTATTTCAGGTTCCTGAGAGAACCAAAAATTGTTTTTAAATTTCTATTTTAATTAATCAACATGTTACTATTCTTTTTTTTAAGCCTTTTGTTGGTTTCAAACAATAATAACCTTGCAGGCACCTCAAAAAGATAGTAAATTTTATTTACATGGATGGTCCACTGCCATTTAAACAACATGAGCCTAAAATCGTGACGTCAGCTTAGTGCGGACTTGGGAGCGATAATGACGTCATTATTTCCCGCGCTCTGGGACTATTCCCGTCATTTGTTTTCTTAATAAGAATGTAAGGACGGAAATAGTATCAGGGCGCTCTCGAGCGGTCACCCGAAAACGCTGTGAATATTTGATTTGACATCTCGATGATTATTCGCGGGCGCGGGTTATTCGTTTTTTTTTTTTATGACCGTATTCTAATTTTTTAACCTTTCCCTTGTTGTTTTGATTGTGCCGATTGGGTTGTAATTTAGTAAACATACGAGTACACACTATCTGGTCAGATTTGTGCTGTTCCTGAATGTAAAAGCAACAAGCTGAAGTAGAGGAAAGAAGGCAGACAAAGATCCTTTCATTTTTTCACAAAAAGAAAAGATGCTTTTTAACTTAAAATAAGAAACAAGTGGATTCACCTTTACCCGCGAACTGATACATTCAATCCAGGTACCTCGGCAATATGCCATGCTCTTTGCATTTTACTGCAAATGATTATGAAAGAGACTTTCTTAATTAACTTTTTGATAAGTAAGTATTACATTCAGTATTAAGTACTTAAGCGACTGGCTCTTGCTCTAAGGCAACCAGCAATTAGCAACGGACCACGAGCACTATTTATTGCACGCCGCTTTTACATTGAATTATGAGCACTGGAGAGATGCAAGATACCATAATTTAAATAAATTGTTAATTAAATAGATTCTGTTATCAAGTGTTTTCTGGGCTGGGTTCATGAGGTTTGCAGGCTGGTATAAACAAAGAAGTCAGCAGTAGCAGACCACTCATCCTGAAAGTAGCGATATCCTTTTCAACGAAGTGGATTATCTTACACTAACTAATGAAGCGACTGAGATCTTCAAACACGAGAACAACATTATTCAAAATATTCAGAAAATCTTTTCTAGAGGCATTATGTATTTGTAGCAGTATTATCAATACTAATCAATACTAACTTATCTAGACTTCAAGACAATGTGACGGTACATTAATATACTAAGTGTAAGTATTCCAAACTCGTAGTTGCTTATGGAGTATTGAATATTGTTGCTTGCAACCCGGTCTGCATCAAAATAATAAATCTACCTTTGAAATCATAACTATTTGTATTATTACTAGTTTATAGACCATTTCATACTTATCAACACTTCTAAAATATTACTTAAACCAATACAGGATAAACAGAAGCACAGCAGATGTCAAAAAACTATGCGTCCGCTTTATAAACTCTTAATGTTATATCTCACCAGAGCACTAATGTGACGTCACGCCGCTGGTACAGAAAAAGAGGGAATTGGGCCGTCCTGTCAGTCTAGTGTCCTTGGCTCCCACGCGATGAACAATTGACGTTTCCCATCTGTCCACGTCACACGTAACTTTATATGTCATTTATGTCAACTTCAAATTTATGGTTATGTTTACTAATTTAAATTTAACGGAAATTCGGTAATTGACTATAAAGTAAAAAACCCTTTTTTTAATTTCTTTTTTATTTACGAATTAAATTACTTTTGTGCTTTGCTTATTTTCAATAGTTTTGCTGTTGTTATAACTTTTCGAAAATGACATCGGCTGCAGTAGCTCCTAAATCTGCGATTACAGTTAAGGGTTCTGCGGATATCGTTTGCGATTATTTAAGTAAGTCTTAAATTTAGAGATTTATCCTTATTTTTCCTAATATACGTTGACCTTCTAATGAAATGTAACTATTACTATTTTAGACTATGGAATCAATTCCATTCTTTTCCAAAGAGGCTTGTATCCTCCTGAGAACTTCAAAACTGAAGAAAATTATGGACTCAACATTTACATGTCCACTGATAACAAAATTAGAGAATTCTTAGCAACAATTTTAGAACAATTAAAAGGTAGGAATAATATTAGTAGAGCAACTTCAATCAGTAGCATTTACTAAGCGAATATGAAAAGAAACTTATACCTACTCACTTGTTATAAGCTTATAAATTGTTATACTACTTAACAGAGCGAAAGAAAGTTGGACCATAGTGAACGAGCTGAGGGGAGGGTCAGTTGCTTTAGGCCCTTCCGGGATTGCCGTCGATGCCTTAAATGATTTTTATTGTTCTGTAGCTGCGGAACTTACAGGTGGAGTGAGGGCTAATGCAGATGCAGATCCATTGGACTATCTTGCAAATCTGTCCATTCAGGAATCGTTTTGTATGCATCACACGGACATTATTGAATTGCATAATATTATATCTACCATAAAGAACAAGAGCGCAGCTGGTTTCGATGAGATTTCGGTACCAGTGTTGTTAAATCTGCCTGAGAGAGCGATCTCTGTTTTGGTGGATGCGATTAATGCATCATTCGATTCGGGGTCATTTCCATCAGCCCTGAAGATTGCTGTCCTGAGGCCTCTATATAAGGGAGGAGATTCCTTGACCCTCCAAATTATGGCCAATTTCATTGCTGCCATCTTTGTCTAAGACTGTCGAGCGACTTGTTAAAGATCGCATGGTACAGTTTACAAGAAAACACAATATTCTTAGTAATTGCCAGTATGGATTTCGTGAAGCTAGGAGCACGGGAGATGCAATCTTTGGTTTTTTGGAGGACCTATATGACGGACTGAATGCAGGGAATGTGAGTGCAGCGGCATTTTGCTATTTTTCAAAGGCTTTTGATTGTGTCAGTCACCAAATACTGCTGCAGAAGCTTGAAGCATATGGTTTTCGGGGGAAGACTCTTGGATGGTTTGAGTCATTTCTCTCAGGTAGGACAGAGGTTGGAGTTTCGAAGGCACTCCCAGTGCTGTATGGTGTTTCTCAAGCGTCCGTTTTGGGACCTTTACTGTTTCTCTTATATATAAACGATTTGGCTTTATTGGATATTCGGGGGCATTTTACAATCTTTACTGACGATACTACCAACTTATGGTCCCATAGTCAATCTGATATGCTTGAGGATATTGTGTCGAATGACATTGTGAAACTGAAACGGTGCTGTTCGTCGAATCGCCTGTGTCTCAATATTGCTAAAACCAACGTGTTGAGCTTTAAGTGCAACATTTCGGGTATTTCTCTGGATGGCTGCAGTATTGAAAACAGAGAAACGGTCAAAGTTTTGGGACTCTTGATTGACGACCGATGCGGTTTGTTGACCATATTCGGGGGGTGAGAGAAAAGGTTTGAAGAGGATGCTATGCGGTAAGGGTTGTGTCTGTCGAACTGGGACTGGAAGCCTCTAGAGCGGTATATTTCGCATTGGTAGAGAGCCATTTGAGATATGGCCTGGCATTTTGGGGATTCTGTAGCAAATGCCACTTTCAATCGGCATTTATTCTTCAGAAGAGAGCATTGAGAGATCTTTAGGGGGCGGGATCACGTGAATACAAAATACTGACGCTGCCCTGTTCATTTATTTTAGAGACGGTTTTCTTGATATTTAAAAAAAAGTCAAGCCCGTTTCCCCGTGCAAAGGGGGCAGCATAATACCCGTCGCGCTCGTGACTTGCCGCTTCCGATTGTCCGGAGTGAATTGACCAGAAACTCCCTGATATTTGAAGGCTTAAAGATGTTTAATCATCTGTCTCTAAATTTTAAAGAGTCCAGAGATCTGCCTGGATTCAAGTCAGCGGTGTCTGGACTACTGAGGGGCAAAGCTTATTATACTGTTGACGAATTTTATGAAGATCAATTTTAGATTTATAATTCTCACTTGTCCTTTTTTTTTGTTTGGTTATTCCAGTTTTAATATTACGTTTTTTGAGCTATTGTCAACAAAACTACGGTTTTCGACAATAAAGCATATTTATTATATATTGATAAATTGCTATACTCCATTCATTTATTTTTGGCGAAGAAGATTTCAAAGGTAATGAGATGCCAAAAATAAGTGGATGAGGTATTAATTGAACTACTTTTTATATTGAGTTTTATATCTGGATTTAGTTTTTTTTTTCATATTATTAAATCTAGAAATGCTCTTGCATTTTTTAGACTGGCTTGTAAAACGAAGAGTGAATAAAGTAGCTCTCGTAATAACCAATGTCAAAACATTAGAAGTCATGGAAAGGTGGGATTTCAAAGTTGAATATGAAGGTGATGAAGACGAGGGTAACAGTCAGATCTCTGAGAAACCGCTTAAGCAAATAAAAAACGAAATTAGAGATGTATTGAAGCAAATAGCCTCCTCGATCGCGTATCTGCCGTTATTGGAGTGCCTTTGCAGTTTCGATATTCAGATATACACAAAGAATGATGTACAACTGCCTAATGACTGGGGAGTAGCTGAACCAGCCAGTATTAGAAACGCTCAATCGGTTAGAATGAGGACTTTTTCTACAAATATTCATAAGATGGAAACTGTGGTCACCTATAGGAACACTGACGACTGAGTGAGAATAGAAGGTTAGTAAATTGCTGTCTGGTATTTAGATAAGATAAAATATTCATTAGTTGTAAGATTTCATTTTGTGTTTTTTTTATAATAGGTACTTATTACATTTTTGTTTTGTTATGTTTAACCAAAAAACTGATCTTACAAAAGCAAATCACGCTATTGCTGCTTTCTCTACAGGTATTACATTTCATACAATTACATAAAAATAAGTTAAGTGTTTTCTTTAATTTTCTTACATTTCACTTTGTTGCTCTTTTTTTTTAAAAAGCCTCATTTAAGAGAATTCTAGTTTAAAGACACTTATTTTGACTTCATCATCGGTTTTCTCAGGTGCGTTCTTATGGGCATATTTTCATAATCGCAACCCTACTTTTTCATAATTTCATGTCAAAGTGAGCTCTTATCTAAATACACTTTTTTTGCTACCTTACTTAACCATTTTCTTTTACTGCAACAAAACATCCAGAATAACTAGACCACGTTTTCAAGTCAACTGTGATTTTTTGACAAAAAATTTGACACTTGGTATGTACTGTATCTTGACATTTCACAGCTAACTTGATGACTTTTTTTATTGAACATCTATCACGAGTAAATTTTTTAGGCTATACATCTTATAATCACATGAATAGTCCCTAGGTAAGTAACAAAATCCGCGGCGTGTTCACTACGCTGGCATTGTGAACATGAGCCAGAAGCTTGAGCACGATTCGTACTACATAGTACTCATTCAAGTCCAAAGTTCATAAGTTACATTAGTATCGTTACAGATTTCATTAAGCCTTTTCCACACATTCGGATAGCTTACTTTTTAATACATATTGGACTTATGCCCGTTTGCACAAAGCGTGTTTAGGGAATCACAGTCCTTACTCCTTAGGTTAAGAATAATTTAAGTGTCTGCTGCACAGTTCGAATTTTCAACAACCCTAACTGAAACTAGGTGCTATCTTTGCTGATTTGTCGTTTATGACCACCTAAGCATTCCCGACCTTTTAAATCAATGATGGGCGGAATATAACTATTTGCGCGTGTCACTTTTTTAAACATTTAGCTAGAATTTAAGGAAAAACACATTTTAAGTTGCTACTTGATTTGAGATAATGGTTATTTAATTATTTATCAAAATATGGAACCTTTTGACGAAGACATGGAAGTAGTCGAGTTCAAGAACTTAACAGAATTTACTGAAAGGGAGTTGTACCACACTTAAGTCCAAATCTTGGCGGAATATGAGGATACCAACAATAATTATTTGCTGCGTAGTTTAGATGATTCATAATGGTTTTGCTCTGAGACTGGACTACTCATACTGTATTTGATTGTCCTCAAGTAGAGACAGAAGAGAACCTAGGCGCAGGACTATCTAAAGTGTTTTCCGGGCTATAAAGCCGTGGTCCAATGGAATTGCTTCCTGACGTTTCGTCTACTACTGCGGCAGACATTATCAAAGGCGATAAGGCAGAAATACCACGGAGCGTGCTACAGTCGAACCAGTCATCGTCGGGAAGCAAGGGAGATCACTTCGCCCACTGCCTCATCGCCTTTGATAATGTCTGCCGCAGTAGTAGACGAAACGTCAGGAAGCAATTCCATTGGACCACGGCTTTATAGCCCGGAAAACACTTTAGATAGTATTATGACCGGCCGTGAAAGCCTTCACAGTCTGGTAGGCGCAGTACTATTAAACTCGGTCTACGAAAACAGCCTAAGCAAGATCCGTGAGAACAATATTGATGGTCAAAGAAATTGAACATGAGAATCAAGGCTTTGACTTAAGTAAATAGAGAAAGAGCTATCTAAGAAGACATAATTTTGACAAGCAATGACCCTCTAGATACGATTGGGATCATTCCAACTTTGGAACCCTAAAACCGTTAAATTCAAGCTTCCCCAGTAAGAGTCTATTGGAAACGCAGTCAAAGACCTTGGCAAGTGGCAAAAAAACAGCTGTTGTGTTGTGACCTCACCATCATTCAGGTCAACATACAAGTGGTTGGTGCTCTTGCGCCGACGAAAGTCAGAGAAGTGATCTTAGCTTTAACAAGTTTTTTAAATAAGTCTTATTATAACATACAATTCTGCTCAGGTGCTTTTAAAATATAGTCTATGAACAACGTAATAGTACAAATTTTATAAAATAGTTTTAGTTCTTTTTTACCACCTCATTTCGATGGCGAAGGCAGCGACAAATGTGGAGATCTAGTTGATGAAATACGACACTTCTGATGTTTGGCAGGGGTCACACAACTCGTGATTTATATAGACAGTATTCAGGTCTGATGGTGGAAAGTTTGCGAAAATGGATTTTGTACGAATACATAAAATCATCCGTAATGGTTTATAATTTGAGACATAGTCCGTATCTATCTTCTGAAACAAAGGCAATACTGTTGCTGATTTTTAAAAATGAGGATATTAGCCGTGTGTAATGGAAGAAAGGGCAGTAACTGCCACATCCAGTAGATCACTTCACTCAACACTCCAATTCAAATTTTGTCCCATTCCGTAGAATCTACACATTATTTAGCAAAGACCGATCTCAGTTCATGCAGGAAAGGATTTATCAACTGTGAGAGGACACATTTATTGGGGGTCGAAACTACCGTCTGCTGACGCCTTAGAGAGGATTCCGGCTATGATATCCGCTGAATAAGTATAGCCCTCTTGAGCTCGTTAATGAAGCGCCATCTCTCGCTCTATATGTTTGAATTTACTGCTCTATTAATTCAATCATTGCAGTGCCGTGTCTTTACAAACAATTTTCTGTAGATTTATCGATATATAGAGAGTAGTAATTTCTCAGAATAATACATCAAAGAATATTTAGAAAGTGTGAACAAAACATCAGTGACACACAATTCGGATTTTAATACTGAGATACTGAGAAAAATGGATATTGACGGCAAAGATATCCGCTGCATCGAAAATCTCTATCTGAACCAATCTGCTCACATAAAAATCGATGAAGAACAAAGTAATAATGTTGAAATCTGCAGAGGAGTCCGATAGGGATGTATACTTTCGACACTGCTATTCAATTTGTACTCCGAGAATATCTTCTAGGAAGCACTTGGGAATATTCAGAAAGGTATTAAGGTCAATGGAACGTGGATGAATAACATTCGCTATGCCGATGACACAGTTTTGATTGCGGACAATATGTGCGACCTCCAACATCTTGTCAACGTCGTGGGAGAGCACAGTAGGCGAATGGGTCTCAACAAAATGCATGATTGTTACCCGCCAACCAGACATGTTTAGAAATGCGAGACTAACATCAGACGGATCATCAATTGAAAGAGTGAACAAATTTAAATACCTTGGAGTGTGGCTCACTGAAGAATGGACATCTGGTCTGGAAATAAGTACCGTAGAACTTTCTGCTAAGCAGCAGCCTGCTATCTGTGAGGCTGAGAGTGTTGAGGAGATTGTTTCCGGAGATCAGGAACCCCTGGCACACACTGACGAGGACGGTCCGAGGGAACCAGCTTGCCCTGCAGTTACATACTCGCAAGTTGCTGCGGCTGTGGAGTCGGCTGTCGCGCGTACTGCGATGGATACAGTCATCGGACTGGTTTCTGGCGAGCCCAACAGAGGTGACGGCGATGCGGCTGTCCGAGAGTTGGATGGTCTTCCCTCGGATGGAACTGAAAAATGGGAGATTCAAAAAAGAAGAGGTCCCCGTGCGAGAGGTGAAAGGTTTGGTGCACGAAACGGTCAATTGCAGCGTGCACTGAACACTGTTCCTTTAAGAGGCATGTCAAGGCCAGACCCTCAGGGGCACTGGCGCCAATACTGGTTTGCTGAGGACGGCAGAACAGATGACTGCGCTTTTTGTGTCTGGCCTGGCTCCAGAAGTTACCAGTGAGGAGGTGTTGCAGTTCTCGGCCAGAGAAAATATGAGTGCTAACTGCCTCTGTGAAAAGATGCGCACTAGGAAAGATAAGTACAGGTCGTCATTTAAGTTGCTTGTACCATGTATGGACAGGGACAGATTCTTGAACGCTGGCCTTTGGCCTGAGGGCACCCTAATAAATAATTTTCAGAACGTCCAGTGTCCCAACAACACGAAAGGACTAAAGATCAACGAGGGAAAGCCTCAATAAGTGTCGTGAAGATAATGCACATTAATGTGAGGTCACTTAGGAATAAAGTAAACCGGTTAGAGTGTTTTCTGGCTGACAAAAAATATGACATAATATGTATAACTGAACATTGGCTGAGTGAGGACGAATTGCTTGCCGTGTCTGTGGAGGGCTACGTGCTGGTCAGCTACTCTGCTAGTGGGCGGTGGAACTGCAATTTTTGCATGTCCATCTCTTTCCGCTTCCAAGGTGAACATGAATCCATCACTAATTGTAGATAAATGTATTGAATGTTGTATGTGTTACGTTGGTAAATTGGATACTTATGTATTGGTTTTTTATAGATCCCCAGCCGGTAGCCTTGACACCTTTCTGACAAAAAACGATGAAATATTGAGTAGTCTGAGATCTGAGAGACATATTGTTGCTCTTGGTGATTTTAATGTTCAATTCCAGGCTGATGGCATGGATAGCGCTAGTCTATGTGACGTGTTGGAGGGCTATGGCCTTCGCAGGACCATCTATCGACCGACTCGCGGCCTTGCTTGCCTTGACAATGTATTTGTTACTGTTGACAGTACTAATGTGAGATGTGTGGAGGTTGTCAACCCGGGGCTGTCAGACCATCTCGCCCAGATTATTGAATGCTCTTTTGATGGTGTTTTGGCTTCTGCAGTAAGCACTAGTAGAATCTATCAGCCAATAACACAGAGAGGTCTAAATGCCTTTTACAATGCGGTTGAGATTATGGACTGGGACTTTCTTCGGGGTCCTGTGTGCGGTATGAGGATAGACGAAAGGTTTCACGCCTTTATGAATAAGCTTAAAAATGCGTTTGATGATTGTTTCCCAAGAAAAAAGTATATAGTGAGATCTGACCAGTTGAATAATATAAGCTGGTTTACGGATGAGCTCAGAATGATGCGTGACCGCCTCCAATTCCTTATGGATCTGGAAAGGCAAAACAACCATATGGATATCCGGGATATCGTTAGGAGTTACCGTAATCTGTACCGGTCTGCCATAAGGGACTCGAAGAGAGTGTCCAGTGATAACTACATAAGAAATGCCCCAAACCCCACCAAAGCCATGTGGCATGTGATAAACAAACATAGATCGGGTGCTGTTGGTGGTCCGGTGGAGAACATTCCCATTGCGCCTGATGAGTTGAATAACTACTTCATTGATGTGTCAAGCAGTATAATGGACAACTTGCGGCCCGCTTCGGCGGACCCAATTGAGCTCTTGGCCGGGACAAATCTACTGGTGCCGCAGGTTCCATTTTGTTTCAGAGAGGTAACACTTGTCGAGACGCGTGATATTATTGTTGGTTTAAGTAATAAGCAGGGACGTGACATTTTTGGATTTAATATCAAAATTCTAAAAACTATTAAGAACCTCATAATAGCACCACTGACTGGATTGATAAATTCCTGCTTCCATTGCCAAAAATTTCCAGATGTTTTAAAGACGGCTATTGTTAAACCCATACATAAGAAGGGAGATATTGCGCTACCTGAAAGCTACCGACCCATTTCACTATTGCCGATTCTATCTAAAGTGATGGAGAAATGCATGGCCACAAGAATCGTGGAGTATTTTGAAAGAAATAACTTGTTTGCGCCCTCACAATATGGCTCTAGGGCGAGCAGAGGTACAAGGGACAGTATACTGGACTTGACTGGACACTTGCTGGAAGAGTTTCATAACGGGAACTATGGTCGGGTCACCTTTTGTGATCTGAGCAAGGCCTTCGACTGCGTTGACCACGAGATCCTTATCAGGAAGCTCAAGTATTATAACTTTGAAAACTCTAGTATACATTTAATTGCTTCATATCTCTCGGGCAGACACCAAAAAGTCAAGGTGGGTGATAGATCTTCGGGTGAAAGAAGGGTCACATGCGGTGTCCCCCAAGGGTCTATTCTGGGTCCCATACTCTTCTTGATCTACATCAATGATCTCCCTGGTGGCCAGCATCCTGCGAGATACAACCTGTATGCGGATGATACAGCTATTGCAGTGTCCAGCAGCTCCCTGCAGGGCTGCATTGACAAATCTGTTGAGGTTGTGCGTGCTGCAGAGGCCTGGTTTAATTCCAACAAGCTGTTGCTGAATGGCGACAAAACTGTAAGTGTAGTGTTCACTCTGCGTAGTTTGGGGGGCTTTGAGAGTGATCCTCAGGTAGCCAAGTTTCTTGGGGCTACCCTAGACCCGGGACTGCTCTGGCATAGACACGTGGATGCCTTGTGCGGAAAGCTTGCCAGAGGTTTATATGTTCTTAGAAATCTAATGAATAATGTGTCTTATGGAGTGGCCAGGTCGGCCTATTTTTCTCTATTCCAGTCGCATGCCTCGTATGTCATTCTTGCATGGGGACATTCTGCAGGGATGAGTAGGGTGTTCTCTTTGCAGCGACGGGCTGTCAGATTGTTAGCGGGCTTGGGTTTCAGAGATGAATGTCGGGCTGCTTTTGTCCGGTGCGGTCTGTTGACAGTGCCTTGCATTTATATCCTTGAGTGCCTGATATACGTGAAACAAAACACTAATCGATTTATCACCCATGGGGGTGTGCATGGCTATGATACCCGGGCCAGGGATAGCCTTGTTCCTGGATATTGTCGACTGAGAAGGTGTCAGGACAGCCGCAACTACTGGGCCATGAAATTTTTTAATGTTTTACCTTCTCTCTTGAGATCATACAGCCTGAATAGTTTTAAGAATGGGATTAAAAATGTACTTATTGCTAATGCATTTTATAGTTTTAACGAATTTCTTAATTTTAATTTTAGTCAATTGACATGATTTTAATATGTGTGTGATTGTTTAAACTGGTTGAGGGCGCCCCAGCTGACTCGCCAAAAATTTATTTTTTCTTCTTTTATGAAGTGTGTTAACAGTTTCCTGTACTTGGCATGAATAAATTATTATTATTATTATTATTAAATAAGATGTCGTGTAGAGAGCGCCCGCAAGGGGGCCCCCAGGGGGGAGGGGAGATTGAGGGAAGAAGGGGAATGGGATATCTCCTGTTCCGTTGACTCTGCGGTAGGGGTGTATATGTTTGGATAATATTCAGGTTAACGGGTTTGGCGCTGAGTTTCAAGAGAGCCAATCTGTCGCTGAACGAGAAGAAGTCTATGGTGCTAGCGGACAATTTATCTGTAATAAATATTCCCACTCTATTTCGGTGGTTAATGTTTTGGTTGCCTGAATAGTAGAAGCGGCCTCCATTGACATTGCACATACCAAGTCCATAGTGTTCGGCCACCAAGTTTCTGAGATTCCTAATATACCTATGTCTAGTCTCTTGATTTCTGAGTTAGATTTGTTAGCTTTCTTGCTTCGAACAAACTCTACGTTCCAGGTCCTTTTAAACTACTATAAGCATCCTACTGTTAAATGAATGTGTTCCTTATTTATAAATTCGAAATTAATTTGTAGATATAGAGTAAAACGAATCCCATTCCTAGAATTCTTCCTTCAGCAAGATTGTGACTTCTAAAGCTTAGAATTAAAGAATCCACATGATGTTTTGGCAGTTATTAGGTATAAAACTATCTACATATTTGCTTTTTGGTTTTATTGCTGTTGGGTTGAAAGTAGTGGAATAAAGCCATTTTTATTAATGAATTACTGTGAATTTTCTTTTATTTCACCTATTTATAATCCAATCGTTATACATAATAATTAGCTATTTCACATTTAGGTTAAACATTTTGTTCACATTGAGATTTAAGACTAGGGTGCACAAAATAAAAAAATCCACGTTTTTTGAGAGAACTAGGAGACTATAATTACGAGATGTTATAAAGTAATTGCATAAAGACTTTCATTTATTTTTTGTTTATACTAAAATTTGTCTAGAAAACGCTTGGCTTGGCTGTGAAACAACTTAGTCTATTCTTCATATAATTTGTGATAGAAATACAAATCATTTGGGCCTAGTTGACCAATTAGATTGACCAACTTTACTTGGTTCACAACTATAAATATAATTTGCAAAGATTTTGAGAATAAAACTTGTGACAATTCTTCAGATATATAGCACTTTGTTTAATATTATAGTGATGAAGTTAGCAGGTTTGGGGCAACTAACACACCTCTCCTTTTATAGGAGAATTGCAAACATTTCTACTAGACATTTAATCGTCCTCATGACTAAAACCCAACAAAAGTTATATCTAAGACAACGAAAAAGCAAAAGGCCCATTCTACTCATCATTATCTTAATTGAATGTCACACAAGTCTAAACATTATATATGAATTTAAAATGCCACAGTAACTTAAAATAAAGTAACACAAACTTTTACTGTTATCTGGAAGTACTATTATATGCGATAGCTTTTGTTAGGTTTTAGCCCTAAGGGAAGATTGAATATATTCTGTAACATTCTCTGTTCAAATAACCTTTTAGATATTCCCCGATTAGAGAAAAATTGTAACAATTTTTCTAATTCTGTTAATTTCACCATTACAGTATATCTTACGGACGTAAATTTTATATTATATTATTAATATACAAACCAAACCAACCATCAAGTTTATTTATATTTTTTTCATTTTTTCTAGATAATATTGAAACAATTAATTTTATTATGAAAATACTTTTCAGGATTATGGTTTAGGCCTATGTTAATACTGAAATATTTTAATTTTTAAATAGAATCTGCGCTTTTAAATGTGTCTTAATGTCAGAGCTTCTTCCCTCCCCTTTACTTTCACTATTTATTTGTCTTAAAAACCTATACTTTTCCTACCTATTACACATCCTTATAATCTCTCAAAAATCCTTTCAAATTCAAACATATTTAAAATCACAGATCGCGACTTGTCTTGGGCCTGCATTAGCTTTATAGACCCGATAATATGTTGTATGATTACAGGTATTAGCATAAATATTTATATTGATTTAATATACAAGTTTGTAAAGAAAATATCAAATTTACTAGTAGTACAAAAAAACTTAACTAAGCTACGACAAATGATCTGGAGATTCTGCTAAATGGCTAGATCTATTACGCACTAAAGGAAGCTTTAGTTATAGTTGTTAGATATAGGATTAAACGAAACAGAATAAGTACAGCTTTAAGACCATTTGTCGCTATCACATATCAGAGTATAATAATTAAAATAAATAATATTTAGTATGTAAGGAAGAATGAGGGTGCTAGACTGTTTCTCCACTAAGCATATTTTACATGTAAAATATCATGGAGATTTTATGTCTTTTAGTTCCTATAGATTCAGGACTATCACTCACCCTTACTAAACTTTAAAGTACATAGCTTTTGACTGTTTATTAATAACTAGACATCGATTAGGCCTCTTCCTCTTACGGCTTTCAGCAGAATTGTTTACTTTAAAATTATATTCAGGCTAAATACAAAACTGTGAGTATTTACATCAATTCTTTGGTCTAGTTCTTCTTTTCCCTCGGGTGCTCCTTATTCAAAATCAGGAATTCTGCCGTGGGTTCAAGTGTACTGGCTCTGAAAGTCCTTCTCCTTGGTTCAACTGGTGGTTGTCACCTGAAAAATTTGTTTTTATTATTATTTTTTAAAGGTTACATTGGGGTTTAAATACGTATAGTTAGTAAATAACGAGAATTATTTTTCTTCTGTTTGTAAGAAACTATTCTAGAGTTTATTACAAACTTATTAGTAGGTAGTATGTCGTGAAGAATTAATCGGGATGGAGATAAATTAGGTGAGACGTTTTCAGGAAGTTCTAACCTACACTGAAGACCGCCGTGCTCGGTTGGTGAGGGAGCACCATATGTAAGACGAGTTAGCGCACCTTATACAGGGTATATCTTTGCAACGTTTTGACTTGCGTCGTTCTCGAACTTTAGTTGCTTTATGAAGGGAGTTGGTTCTTAGGTTATGATTTTGAATAAGTCAGATTTTTCTCAAACTTTTAAAATGTATTTAAACGTGTAGGGATGGAAACGGAAACCTCTAAGATCGGGAGTGGTACTACATTCGAGATAACAGGAAAATATGGATTGGGAACACGAAACGCTAGAGAACACCATCTTTCTATTACCAACCCTTTTTTTTCAAACAGCACCCTCGACGGCTTTACACCTGGAGGTGTCCGGGTGATCGCGATAACCATATAATTAAAAACCAAATAGATTTCATCCTTGTTAAAAACTACCTCAGGAAATTCGGAACCACAGCGAGAACGTACCCGGGTGCCGACGTCAACAGCGACCACAACCCCGTTGTGATAGATTTTAAGCTTCGCTACTTCAAAAAGGTTCAGCGAAAAATCAGACCGAAACGAATAAATATCAGGAAGCTTGGAGACCTTAAGGTGCGTATCCAAGCAATTGAGAACCTGGAGATGCGTCTACAAACAGCCGATAATCGTGACGGAAGTGATGTGGACCCCCGATGGAGTGTGCTGAAGGAGACCCATGAGCTAGAGATAGGCTATACGGAGAGCTCTGCCAGGCAGCGGTGGATGACGGATGAGATCCTACCACTTATGGACGACAAAAGAAGAGAAAATGCCAGAGGCGGGGATCGTTACGAAGAACTGAATCGAAGGGTGAGAACAGAGTGCCGGAAGGCAAAAGAGCGTTGGTTAACAGAAAGGTGCATTGAAATCGAGGCACTACAAGATAAGCACGACCTGTTCAATCTCCACAAAAAAATCAAGGAGTTTACTAACACGCAGAGTAAACAGCAGCAGGGTGTTTTGAGAGATGTCAATAACAGAATTTTATTTATTTTATTATAATGCAGATGGAGAGGGCCTATCTCTTTTTAACTCTATACATATATCAGACTGGTGGAATACCAGTAGACTGGCTAAAATCGACGTTTACCCAAAACACTGAATGCTTTCCAGTGTGATCCCTACCGCATGATTAGCTTGATGTCCCATATCCTCAAGGTATTCTTCCTTATCATCCACACACGTATATATAATACATAAACATATAACATAACTAAATGGGTACACGCGAGGCTCTCTTTACACTCAAAGTTTTGACGCAGCGGTGCAGGGACATGAATACGAATACGTACGCATATTTTCTTGACTACCGTAAGGCTTTCGACGCGTTTTGCACCAGAGATTTGCTGACATTCTCCAATCCATTGGTATTGACCAGGGAGACCGCCGCATTATCACCCAAATATATTGGAATCAGACGGCGGAAGTCAGAATAGAGGGCGAAACATCTGAAGAGGTGGAGACTCGGAGGGAAGTGAGGCAGGGTTGTGTTCTGTCGCTCCTTCATCAATGAGGAGCTTCTTCGCTTGCCGTGATCTGAGTCTGCAGCTGCGTGTGCGAATGCCACGCTGGTGATATCTATATCTTCCCGGTCCTGTATGGATGTGAAAGTTGGACCTTTAATGAAGCACTGGAGCGTCGAATCAACGCATTCGAGATATACTAATATCGACGTATTCTGCGCGTATCTTAGATAGGTCGAATAATCAACGAAGAGGCACTCAGGCGGATGGACAAAAAGATATGTTGTAAAAGTATATAATACACCAGGGGAGTAGAGATTGTTTGTGAGCAGCTACACGAGAAAACGCAATTTTAGCATTTTGTGGATGCTGCAGCTTCTGTGGGCGATTTGAAGAGAAACGGCGATTGGAAAGCATCCGGAATAGTTGAGCAATACGTAGAAAGAGACCTCTGTCGAATATAAAAGTAATATAACATACCATACTTTTGCAAGTTTCCGTTGCACCTCAAAAAATAGCTTCCGAGGAGAATCTCCAGCCTTAGGTCTACCGTGCCCTTCAACATCAGGATCTCAGAGTGAAATTTCATTTTCAAAACTAATGGCTGATGTCTTGTCTAATATTATTTCAAATCAAGAAACGATTCGTTCGCTTCATTTTCTCAATAAGTGTAGGTACCTATGTTATTACTAATTTTAATAAATAAAAATTAGGACTTTTTTCACATTATTCCCAAGGGGTAAATGATCCCCTTTACTCCCTCCATACAGGGAGTAACGTAGCAACAACGTAGATTATGGTCCAAAGTAAAAAAAAATAAATAAATTAGTGTGAATGTACACAGTGGTCTTAAGACGTCTGTTGGCGACATTTACGGCATTAGAGATTCAAATTAGGACAAAAATTTGGTGACATCCATATATGACATGACATGTACTGAGAACAACAGAAGCCACCCATCTTCAGGGTTTTTAGTACTACCCATCGTTTTCGAGTAAACGTAGGAGACGTACTGTATGAGTGTTAGAGCGCTAGAGCGCATTTTTTCCATGTGCGAAGAGCGTAGATTGGGGGTCATCATCGGGTTTCACTTGAGGTGTTATTGTGAGTAACATGTCCTTAATTCAGGTCTCCGTGGTTGTGGTCAGCCTGTTCACAAAAATCATTCCACCTTTTGGGCTTAAACGGGATATTCTTTTATGTCTGAGGTTTGATTCTTGGGATTGCATTCGTAGCCGCTCGTAAGCTTTTCTTTCCTTCAGGCCGGTGGTGTAGTTTTAAGCCGGATGGCGATTTTTCAGATCACCGTATTTTTCCCAGTTTGTTTTTTATTTTGTGATATGGGTAAGTTTATGATTCGTGGATGGAGATTCCCTTTAGATCTGAAGGTCGGTAAGTGGTCGCTGGTTGCTATTATAGCCTCTAGCACCCCTGAGTAACATTAGTGTGATATCAGGACAGCTTTGGTTTTGGGGTGATGAGGTAATTATCATGGTTTCTGCTGTATTGAGTTTAATGCTTTCCATGTTTTTTACAGCCATCAGCATGTTAGCTGCTGTGATGTTATTAATTCGTGAACCCAAACTATTAAAACAAAAGTCTTATTTATTTGGGTAAATATATTCTATATTCGCGACGACTGAGGTGAATGCCATATCATTGACAAATTTGTGTATGCTAAATTATTATGGATAACTATCCCTGTCTTGCCATGTCCGAGTTACTTTCATTTAGAAGCATTATCAGGCCATGATAATTAACATTTAAGCTTCGTATATTCCATTTGTATTATATGCATTTGGCTTTATTACTTTCCATCAATTAATAATATTATTATATAAGTGAGTTTTAAGAGTGCTACTGACGAGTTCATGGTTGTTGTTGCATTTTTTCCTTTTCGAGTGCTTTGTGGCTTTGCTGAGTTACTGTTTCCTTATCAAGCACTGAGCGTTTGCTGGCAATAGTGGGGCTACTTCTGAGAGAGCGTCCAAGCCCGTCTGCCCGAAATTATTTTCATGCACACGAGCATAAGTTAAATTATAGTTATAAAAAGGATCTTTTATTAGGATTAGTCTAGTGCTTTTTTCACAAAAATCCAAACTGCCCAACTCTTTTTCAATTTAGCCGTATTCCTCCTTCTAACCGTTTTCGAAATCCTCTCGTGATGAGGATATCGAAACTGAGAAAATGGCAATTTAGGTGCACCTCTGAATATTATGGTGAAGGATAGTTTAGTTCGTCCATAGCCTTTTACGGATTTAACCTTATTTACTTCTCAAATTTTCACTAAAGGGTCTATAAAAGTCCGTCACTTAATTTGCATTTTTATTGATTTATATGAATAGAGTAGATCTCAAAACAATAATATGAGAAACTTATCCGGCGCACTTTTAAATTTAAACTAAAAAAATTTTAGATTTAGGTTTTTTTTACTCCCCCCCCCCCATACCCCCTGTGGTATGTTTTTTATGCCAGCCATGCCTGTCTAAATTGGGAATACATAACTGAACTAACCGAAACTAACCTGCCATAACAATTATATAAAAGAGGGCCCTTACACCAAGAAGTAAACTAACCAAAACAGAAAACAAAAGCTAAATTTGTGTTTGTCGAGCCGGCGACTTCCAAATTAATGTTTTGTTCCGTGTTGCTCTTAGTTTGTAGAAATTTTTAGGTCCATAAGCGCACGTTCTGAACTAAATGGTGAAGGATATTTTCCTTTATCTATGAATTCTTTATCATACTTATTTGAGTACTACTTAGTACTAAGCTTTTGAAGAACAAGATGCTTTTCAGAGGACTTTTATAAGAGGTAGGCAAATTTAGGCCAACTTAAACTGTTACAGATAACTCTAGTTACTTAGTCGGCCATATGGATTAGACTTCTCAGATCAACAGAAGTCATTCGTTACGACGTTATTCACAAAAATTGTGTGATTGTATTCTGTCCTTTAAAGACCTGTTGATTGCTGCACATAAGTGTGGGCTCTGTTAGTGAGGTTAGTTCAGTTTTATATTGCTTTCGGTTAGTCCTGTTCTGTTTTTTCTTTCATTAGGTTAATTGAGTTATGTTTTTCCTTTGATTTGGTTAGTTCAGTTTCACATGTCCTTTAAGGCGGCCTGTGTGAGGGCC
Source organism: Taphrorychus bicolor (assembly GCA_951812265.1). Taxonomy (NCBI): domain Eukaryota; kingdom Metazoa; phylum Arthropoda; class Insecta; order Coleoptera; family Curculionidae; genus Taphrorychus; species Taphrorychus bicolor. Next base: position 9,947,186 of record OX638300.1, read on the forward strand.
GCTTTTGGACCTTGTAGCGATCTTCTGCCCTTCAAAGGCCTGTTGATTGCTGCACATAAGTGTGGGCTCTATTGGTGAGGCCAGTTCAGTTTTACATTGCCTTTGGTTAGTCCTATTCTATTTTTGTTTGGTTAGGCTCGTTCAGTAATATTTTCCATTGGTTTGGTTAGTTTTACTTGTCCTCTATCTGCCTGAGAATCGTTTTTGGACCTTATCGCAGCGACCTTCTGCCCTTTAAAGACCTGTTGATTGCTGCACAAAAGTGTGGGCTCTGTTGGATAGGTTAGTTCAGATTTACATTGCCTTTGGTTAGTCCTGTTCTGTATGTAATGGCGAAGAAGAATTTGTTCGCCTCTGGCACTTTAGGGGATTTAACATTATTTATTATTGATCAAATTTTAATGTTTTTATCCACGACCCTTCAATAATATGGTCATCATTTATCAGGTTGTAAGTACATAATAGGGCGTGTTATAACCTTTAGATTATTCACCCCGCGCCTTTTTTTTTTCATTATACAATCCATAAGAATTGCATACAGACACCGCCATGTTAAAAATAACAAACCAACCAAATAAAAGTTCCAATTGTTATGGAAGCCCTGATGGCTGCCGAAGTAAGACGCCACTAAATCAAAAAGGAAGAAAGGCAAAACAAACTAAAGGTTTGTCCCATCTTGAAAAGCTACAGTTTTATAGCATATTCTTGATGGGCCGCGTGAATTGAGATCTTTCAAATCAACAGAATTCATTCAGTAATACAGTATTCATAAAGATCGTAACAGAGGAAATATAGTTCCGAAATAATTATTCTCTACATTTGGTAACCTGAAAAATGAGGAAATATAAATTTTTAGGCACTCGTTCTGAACGTCATGACGAAGAAGTTTTTCGTTTGTCTATAGATGCATTTATCAGTGTTTAGTGTACACAATCCTTACAAAATTTATTGTTAAACTATATTTTTAAGCACGCTACTGATTTCGCCACAAAACTTCCCCTAAAATCACCTAAATTTTCTTCCGATTCTAATGAAAAAGCAACACATCTACGTTCTACTTTGTTTCTACAGAAAACATGCATTAAAAGGGTTAAATACATCTCACTCACAACAAATCTAAAATGTGTCTAGTAAATATTAGTACAGTTATTATATAGTCAAAATTTGGTTAATCAATAAATGTGCAACTCAAAAACCAGGTTTACTTACATCATACCTATTAAACAATACTCCCTTGGGCGGGGTTTTTGGTTGGAATAATCAAATAATACAATCGATGTAGATTTGTAAGTCACAATGCTTTTTATTAATAAGTTTTACAGCTATTTCTAGACTCTTTGTTATAAATAGTTTAGGATTTCAGAGTTTGTTGTGAGTATAGATGTAATAAATAAATATATCTACAATGATTTTTTTTATACAAAAAAGTAGTAAAATACCGGTCCCTAATGCTTCATAGGCATTTAGTTCAGGATTATATGAGTTCGCTAACCAAATTTCAGCTTAATAAATTTAGAAGTGTTGAATTTTAGTTAGGTAACCCTATCAGCCCTTTTAAGCTAGCAGAGATACAAAAATAACGCTTTTCACCCGAATTTTATGACTCAGACCTCCCAGTTCATACAAGACTTATAAAAATATAAATAGTATATACACGGTATATAATAAATTGTATGATCGAGGATATTTTCCGAATGACGTTGCCAATTTTTAGGAATGCTAGTGCGGCAGTATTAAAAATGAGGATTTAGCTGCAAGTTAAGGCGAAAGAATACTTTTTATCTATAGGAACTTTCTGTGTGCATTTTAAAGGCGGCAAAGTCTTTGTTGCAGACAACCCCCAGAAATATATGCAGGGTGTTTTTTTTTAAGGTATAAATGCCAATATGTTGAAGATTATGCCGACAGTAAAAAAAAATCAAAAACACATAATGATCTCAACTACCCTCTACCAAATGCCACCTTAAGTCGTTGGAAAGCATTTTCATTAAGCTTTTCAATGGTGCCGCAGTATAAAGAATATATTCTCTATGCGGAAAGAGCAAGAAAAAGCGATAGATCTGATTCATTGAACGTTTTTATAATTACACGATACTCAGTGATGATTCGATGTCTTGCATCTTCGAATATCTCCGGTTGGGTCTTGAACAATACAGTTTCAAACGTCTCTCCCCCCCAAAAAAAAAAAAGAGAGCGTGAGATCCGGAGACGTAGTATGCCAAAACATGAAATAACACTAATTTTAGGGGACTTCAACGCCAAAGTTGGTAATGTAATGACTGATGGCGACACCGGAAAATATGGACAGGGGGACAGGAATAACAGGGGATCACGTCTCACCGAGTTTTGCCAGGAAAACGAGCTCGTTATAATGAACACTTGCTTCCAACTTCCGAAACCTCGATTATATAGATGGATATCACCAAAAGATGACAATGGCACCATAATACGGAACCAAATTGACTTTATGTTGCTTAATAATAGATTCAAGAACTCGATGACATCAGTTAAAACTTACCCCGAAGCAGACATGAACTCCGATCATAATCCACTCGTCGCAAAGATAAGATTAAGACTAAAAAAGAGGAAGGTCATAGACCCATACTTTAGATACGCAACTAGTAAAGCAACCGACAATTAAAGAGAACTTAGCCCAAGAAATCAATAATTCAGTACACCAGATCCCTACCATACCAGAGAACTCTGACAAGGCCTGGAATGTACTCTACTAGAAGGCATAATACCTCCTAGGCAACGAACACCACAGGCCAAACAAGAGTGAATGATGGCCGAAATTCTGGGACTCATGGAGCAAAGATGACATGCAAAAACAGAAACAACCAAAAGTATAGGGAAATACACCGAACAATTCGGCGAAAAATAATAGAGATATGGCTACAGGCATCTTGCCAAAAAAATAGAACATTAAAACGCCGAACGGAAATATCGCCGACCCGGAATCACATCATGCTATAGGAAGATCTGCGGCACCTCTTCCCATACTGAAAGCAGAAGTAGAGAGAGCCATTAAGCTAACTAAATCAAATAAAGCCCCTGGTCCGGATGAAATTCCTGCAGACGTAATCAAATTTCTGGATGAAAGTAGCTTAACAGTTCCTTAACATTATATATCAATCCGGCCAGATACCAAATGATTAGCTAGAGTCCACATTTGTCCACCAAAAAGAGCAGACCAAGCACATGCGAAGAGTATAGACAAATATCCCTAATGTCATCCACTTAAAATATTCTTGAACATTATGCATAATAGGATCTCCTCGGCCTGTGAAAGAATAGTAGGTAGAGAACAGTTCGGATTTAGGGGAGGGATGGGAACGCGAGAAGCTTTATTCTGCACCAACATATTACTCCAAAAATCTTGCGAATTTCGTAAAAACATATTTGTGCTTTATTCACTTCCGAAGGGCTTTTGATTCTGTGGATCACCGAAAATTATTTGAGTACCTAGATGTCATAGACATTGACCATCAGGATGTAAAAATATTAAAACATTTTAGAATTACAGAACCATCATTGATCAGCATTTACTCTGAGCAGATTTTCAAGGAGGCCCTGGAGAATGGCAACACTGGTGTCAAGATACGACGATGACAAGGCTCTTCTTGCTGAGAATATTGAAGATCTGCAAACACTCCTTAATCGAGTAAACCAAGCATGTAAAGCATCTCAAGACCAAATGGATGACAGTGGGAAAAATCAGTATAGAGCCGAATACCACACTAACACCCGAGAACAACAATATAGAGAGGGTTGACCGTTTCAAATATCTCGGCTGTTGGATAAATTCAAACAATGACCCAGACATGGAAATCGAAGTCAGAATTGAAATGGCAGAAGCGTCATGGAAAACGGTTTTAACTAATAGACATCTAACGTTGAGTACACGTCAGAAAGTGTTGAAATGCTACGTATGGTCGGTCTTGCTCTACGCCAGGGAAACGCGGACTTAAGGGTCAATGCTATGAATAAGCTGGAGGTGTTCGAACTATGGTGCTATCGTAGGATGTTACGGGTGATGTTGGACGTCACATACTACCAACGAGGAAGTATTAAGAAGGATGGGCACAGATCGAATACTGCTGCCTACCATCAAAAGATCATACTTCGGACATGTGATTCGTGGCCTCCAAGGACGACCTGCTTAAATTGCCGATCCAGGGGAAAGTGGGGGGAAGACGCTGGATTGGTCGTAAAAGGTTTTCGTGGTTGCGAAATATTCGCCAGTGGACCGGGCTCCCATGTGAAACAACTTTTTAGAATAGTTGAAGACCGAGAGACATACCGCCAACTGATTGACATGGTGACCGCCAACGCTTGAACACAAGCACGGCACGAGAAGAAGAAATGTGCCATTCCATCGGTCTTCTCCATTCAATCTCTCCATCTATCCTTCCATCTTGCCGGATCATTGTTATTCAACTACTCCATAATGGATAAGAAATGTGGACGTGCCCCGTCCTGTTCAAATCTTGTTAGAATTTCGCCATTTTTTCCTCCTGATTCTTAACTAATGAATTACCATCGGTTCAGTAGTATTTTTCAATAGGTCAAGATACGTTCCACCAGTCAAATTTCCGTCAATAAGCAACGGTTCTATTATGGCACCTCCAAGGATCCGGGTAAACAAACAAATCTCTCATTTTGCGTTAATTACCATAAAAATTTTAATTGATGATCAGTCACCAAGCCAAGGCGCCTTACAGAAGGATTAAACATTTTCGGCAGTATTTGACACATTTGGGAGCGAAATTCCAGAAGTCTTGGTACCATTACCAAGACAATGCTTTCCGATATGTAAATAACTGTGCTATTAAAAAAAATTATTTGGGGCAGCGTAGGTGAACGGGGTGTATTTTTCATTGCCGGCATAATTTTCGACATATTGGCAATTATACTTAAAAAAAAACACGCTGTATATAGAGAGACAGAGTGCGAAAATAAATAAACTTAATTCGAGTGATAAAGCCGATACTGACCAATCGACTGACTTTCATACAAATTATAAACTTTAACAGTCTTATACAAATAGGAAAATTTACAAATATACAGTTTCCGCGCGAGGTTATTTACATCGGTAACAACATATTTTACACGTTCAGGGATTTTCTTTCAAAGTAGAGCAAAAGTATTTCGTCGACAGTCCTTCGTTACATGCGTATTTTGTCGTTTTTGGATACCTACTCACTGGGCTCTCTCTTAGAGCCTTTTCTAGGCAACGTTCTCCGGCCCATCCATCGTTACACCTAGAAAATAAAACAATATTAGAGAAATACTTTAGGGGGCTCCCTCAAAATGTATTTGTCGATGACTGTAAAATAATGTGGTGTCAGGTTGTAAGCACATAAGCAAAAATTGTAAATTAAACCGTGGACAAAGTGTAGTATCCAACTTGCATATAATAGGCATCATTACTTCAGGTGAATTGCGCCACTTGGTACGCTCGTGCCCTCAAACGACACCTACGGTGATGATGACCCACATTATATGCTTGTTGGATGAATAAAAACGCACTACTAACTACCGCTGAAAATCACATATTGCACACGCTTCTGCTATGCAAAACGATACATTGCATCGGCCTTGCGTATGTTTTATAATATATTTAATCGATCGAATGATACATTATGAAGCAAAATCGTCGTAAAAAGTCGTAACGTGTCGAAAACTCTGCACACTCTGGTGACGTTGTGTTAATCGCTTACGGCTCCAGTCACAAACCGTCACACTCGTGTGAAAAGTGCAGTTTTTGACACCAGTTCCACAGCATTAACCAGTTAACATACTATTAAGAAAGTCCTAGTGAATCCGAGTGGGGTATGTAAGAGCATCCTAAACATGTAGGTCGATATGGATGACTTATTTTCTGCTCTCATCTGCTAGAAAGGATTGACCTTTCCTCGTACCGTGCTTTCATCTACGAGCAAGGATCACTCCTATCTAGCAGATCAATACACTAGATAGATTCGCTATTGGTTACGTTATTAACAGAAGCACGGAACGAAGACTTACTCGCAAAACATCTCATTATTGGCATCAATGTAGCATTTTCCATTAGTGCAGTAGCCGGCCTTTTCAGGGAGACAAGGTGTTCCTGTAAAAAAAGGATAAAATCAAATTAGTACAAGCCGGGAAGAAAAGCATGCGAAGGGCTGAAGGAAGGAGAAATTTGTTACGAGTATACTGAGTGAGGGTAACTTTTTGTGCTAACGTGCACGTCTATTGGAATGTGCGCAGGTGTAGTAGAACCGCTGTGTATAGTATAGTAGCACAGTATAGAGAATATCTACCAGTAACGTCACCCTCGGAAAGATCAAAGAAATTTCGAGTTCAAAAGCGTTTTGCCGCATTGTGCGTTCGAGCGTGAATTCGCTAATTGGACAATGTATTCAGTACAGGCCGGTGGTGTAAAGTGGGCAAAATTTTTAGCGAGAAGCGATCACGTGATAGAGTGACGCTATATACTGTTAGATATTCCTTATACTGTGATAGTAGTCAAAGTTGGGCAGTACGATCGCACATGCAAAGACCCCTCTAAAATGTATACGTTTTTATGTTTAAATAATTCAATTTTAGATAATAAGTTTTGTATCTGTTTTAGGCAAAATTGTACTTAAGTTTTTGACTCGTAACCAAGTGAAAAAACTGATCTGGATCACCAAGGAGAGCTCGGAGATTCTGGATTCCCCAAGGAGTGCACGAAGACTAGCACCATGTCTCACTGGAATACTTGGTGATCCCAGAAGTGCCTATCTGGCACGCTGTTTCTTCTTGAACGCTCTTCCCTTCACGGAAGTCAAGCATCTACGCGCTCTCTGAGAACACGGTACGTTTTCGAAGAACATAACCGGGATCGGATTGAGTCAGCCAATTCGACTGGTTAGAATTCAGAGGGACAAGGTTACAAGGAACACTCCCATTTAGATTCTTGGTTTCCAAAGTCAGTGAAGACATGCTTTGCTTTAAATATATTGGTGTGAGGGCGTCGCACCAGCCATCCAGAACAACAAGAATAGATGTGCTGGCCATATCTTAGGAGCACGGAGCTCTCACGGAAGACGCTCAATCGGCCGGTGCGTAGCCCTTACACAGGCTTCTAAGAGAGAGGCATTTTTTTTAAGTAGGACACAAAGACAAAACGTTCGAATCGTGATTGGGATACAATAAGGAATCGACTTGATAAAAAGTGGTTCAATGTTGAGACACTGAACGTGACATTTTGAGAGTTAAGGTCGAAGAAAGAGTAGAGAACTATCGACTTTTATCACACCATCCTTTTCTGTTAAAAATTCAAAGACAAGTTAACTGCTCATTGAGCACGTGGAATAATATATCAAAACTGATGACTATGATCAAATTCATGCGGCGCCACGTTTTCCTAGCAAGATGAAAAAGAAGCAAATGATGCTTCACATGGGCAAGTTGCCAGAGCATTTTCCGTTTGACTGTCGAAGGCGACGCATGACCTGGGCGGGGTCCGGATGGCCGCTAACCTCACATGACCATGTGGTAAATTCGGCGGTTAAGGGTCAGGTCAAGCCATTGAGACAAGAGCTTGAAAACTCTGCGCTAGCTGGAGAAAATTCCTACGGGACAAGGGATCGGCCTTGCGTCCTAGGTGACTGTCGGGAGGACGACTAAGGGTACAGACCTGCAAGTTCCTGTTCAAGGTCTTGACAGCGACGGTTATTCTGCTGCTGGAGAGGACCCCCCAAATTCAAGAGTAGTCGCTCTGCCCAGGAAAATATACTTTTTAGTGTTAAGTGTCAAAGTTCTAGAGAACTAGGGGGCACGACCCGTCATACTGGACTTCTTAAAGTATACTGGAATATTGCCTCTGAGGGCAGAGTCTAGAGAAGAAGAAAAAAGAAAGTTGACAGAGCTCGAGACGCAAAGGAAGATCCTGGTTCGCAGAGCCTCAGCAAATAAGTTGTAGTAGAGCGACAAACCCAGCCAATGGCCGCCCATATTCAACACGGTTGACCCCTTGGCAACGAGAAGAACCCAAATATGGCCTTTTATTGAAGATAATTTAAGATTACTTCTGAGAAATAATATGAGACATAATCCTCAATTGAAGAACTAGGAGTTATCCCAAAGAGGACAAGTTAAACTGGAAAATTATCATGCGCCAGCTTAATGGTCCACTATCACTTCTTTTGGCCCTTCCATCCCTTCCCTGAAAGAAACTTGTGGAAATTTGTCTGGAGTACGCAAATCATTCCCCCAAATCCATAAAACATCTTGGCTATGTGTAAAGCTGGATAAATGAAAACATTTGCCTCGGTGCCATTATCATGGATTTCCGAGAACCGTATTCTAATCAAAAACTTTTCCAGTCGTATTTGACAGATTCTTGAAACGGGTATTGATCATCGAGCTAATCTGGAGCCCCCCCCCCCCCTTTAACTATGGAAAGGTTATGGAGTTTGCTTTAGTAACGTTTTCTGCTACCATCGTACCGCGAAAGTTGAAGTTAACCGAACATTTGGCCGATCGACCATGAAAATAGCGGAACTGTAATAGCTTTTATCTGATTGGTTTAAATTCAACTGTCAAATTACGCTCGGTTCCGCTTTTAACCAAAGTCAAATTATTGCAAAACAGTTGTCACTGTCATTATTTTTATTATTTCTTATTTCCAATCTAGTCCAATATCGAACTTATATCCATCTTCTAGCTACAGCGCTGGTGCTTCTATCGCTCAGATGACCTAGATCCAAAGTTTTCTAACCCTAATTGGTGGCTAACCCTAACGTAACAAAAAAAAACAATCGAGACAATATCTGGTCCGGCTTTTGAAGTTGCTATGACGCTTGTATGAAAATACAAACATAATTATTAAAAAAATAAAACGTTTTAAATATATATCCCGTGCGCTGACGACAACATTACGTTATGGAAACCTTAAGAGTGCCGGACTTCCGGCCAAAAAATGGGACTATTTTTAGGGAAATATCGGCATTTGTTGGCTCTGTCCATATCTTCTAGGTCATTGGTTTTGATAGTTGCAGCAGCAGAGTAAGCTCTAGGGATGTGATTTCACCGCGTGCATTTGTTTACATCGACATTTGGAGAATATGCACCCTTATTGCACCCGGTGCATTCAATTCGCAGCGTTGCCTTTTCAACTTAAGTTACCACGTTGCCATATTCTTATATGTCATATGTCATATTATGTATTTTTTCTTTTTCTACATTAACTACAATCTACAAGTCACGTGCATGCGTATTTTTAATTTTTATTAAATATTTTACCGCTCAGGAACTGAAATAAACTTTTATAAAACTTTTAACCACCTGATTTTATAAAAAAAAAACTCTCTTTTTGAAAGAATATCATAAGAAAAAAAAAAGGATATAATATTGCTTTAATTGCTGAGTTTTTCTTTCTATCTTGAGTATGTTATTAGTGCTAAGAGTTAAACAAAATTTAACGAACATATTCATAACAAAAATAACTTATGCTGTTTGGACTTTGGATGAAATACCTTTATTTGGACGAGAACGGAGAAATACAGTAGTACTTTACAGTTTACACCGAGTAGGAACAATAAATAACGGTTCTGCTTTTGCAGGATGCAGGATACCGTAATAGGAAATAATTTATTAACACACATTTATTTATGTAATTCGTATATTATTTAGTAATTGTTTATAAAAAAAATATATTTTGTTTTATGAAATATGAAGTTGACAGATGACATTTGTTGACTGATGACATTTGACAGATCGAGATTCATTTGACGATTTTGACATATTTGGAATGCACCGGGTGCAAACACAATATGCACCATTCATAAACACCGCACCCGGTACAATCATATGCACCGGGTACAATGAAGATCACAACCCTAGTAAGCTCTTCGAATACACTAGTTAAGTTCGGTGATTACATCTCGAGCGCTCGCGATATCAGTCTGTCTCACTCTACCTTGTTAAGATTTTAGGAGATGGTCTGTGTCTGGAGCGCTCGGATGGAATTACCGAACTCGGCGACTAATTAGTTTTTTCCGACAATGGAATTCCATTCAGGTCGCGGATTATCTTTGTCTCTTTTCAGAGCTCCTCCTAGTTCACTTCCGACCAGTCTTTCGAATGCCCTAGGTGAATGTCTTGCTATAGAAACAAATGACCTAGAAGGTATGGACAGAGCCAGCAAATGCCGATATTTCCCTAAAAATGGTTCCGTTTTATCGGCCGGAAGTCGCTCGTAAGTTTCCCATGAATGTAATATTGTCGTCGGCGCATATTATACAAGCGTCATAGCAACTTAAAGCCGGACCGGATATTGATTGTTTTTGGTTTGTGTAAGGTTGGAAGTTTAAGAAAATTTTGGAGCTAGGTCAGCTAAGGGCTAGGAGCACTAGCGCCCTAGCTACAAGATGGATATAAGTTCGATATTGGACTGGATTAAAAATAAGAAATAATAAAAATAATAACAGTGACATAGTTTCAATAATTTGACGTAAGACGTCACCGAGACGTCACTTCGGGCGGATATCGTCACCAGTTTAAAGGTTTTCACTGCTAAAAAGGGGGGCCAAAAACTGTAAAACAGGAGTGGGTTTTCAGATTAGCTCGATGGTTAACTCTGTCCATATCTTTTAGGTCATTGGTTGAAATCTAAATTTATCTGCCGTGTGCACGGTAACAAACAAGTATGTAGGTGTGGGAGAGTGTATACTTCGTGCGATTTTCCAGAAAATTGCACGAAGTATACACTCTCCCACACCTACCTACGTATTGGTGGAAAGGCTTCTTCATCTTTAACGAAAAATGTAATTATGAGATGGCCTCATGTTGTTGTTTAAGCTGCTTAATTGGATGTCTAACATGCACTAATCTCCGAGTTATTGTTCAAAGAATAAGTGATGATGGATTGTTAGGGTCGAAACGTTGATCAAGTGGTATAATGTGGTGTTGACAATAATGAAGCAGCAAGGGTAAAAGGTGGCTTGGAACACGGCGTGGAGTACGTAGAGTAACCCACATTCAAAGTTGTATCAATTTGGCTCGATTGTCTTCACATCGATAAAAATGTACGGGGTGTTCATTAGAAAATGTCACCTAGAAGGCTATGCATTTTTGACAGCAAAGGATACCATAATCAAAGTTGCTTTATTCGAACAGAAAAAAAAACGAATTCTGGCCTATCAGAAAAGCTGCATAGTAACCGGTTTCTTTCGGTTATTTCTGACCTTGGATATTTTTTCGGGTAAATGTAACGTACAACTCTATAAAATAGGTACGATGTGATCATTAGAATCCGTCATCTAGCAACCTATGAATTCATTTGTTATTTTGAAGCATTTCATGACGTACTCCTTGAATTTTTTAAAAGTCACTTACGTCAAATGTCAAAATCCGTGGACATTGACGGCTCCAGAGCGTTTTGTTTGAAAGTAGCCTCATCCTTTGTTTCCTTGATATGAATGTAAGGATGAGAATAGTCTCACACCTGTCTAGTGCTGCCACCGAAAATGACAGCAAATAAGTAATCAGTGACAAATGTCAACAAGTGACAGAGACAATTAGTCAATTTAAGACGTGCCTTTATAACTCTTTTCTTTCCTTTCAAAAAAAAAAAAAATCATAGCCAACTAGATGATGTTTTATAATGAATGAACATTACATATTTTTCGAGTTTCGAGTGAGATTTCTTTAAGGAGACGTATTACTAATTGCAATTTCAAATATTCAGAGTTTCTCGATTCATTCTAGGAGGGTCACATTGTCGCACTAGTCCAAGCAATAGACCTGTGCGACAAAAAGCCTTTATAAACGTGTATCTTATACTATTTAGTTTATTAGAGAAAAATATTTTTATATTTTCAATAAATATACATTTAATTTCTTGTGATTAGTACCTTTTTTTAACTTCTAATATCGGTAAAGGTTGGTGCACATGACAAACCTCCCTATTGCCGTCATTTTCACTTAAAATGTCAATTTTGAAATATTTGAATTCACATGAATTATCAACCATAACTTTTCATTGTTTTGCGTTTTATGATTACCGTATCGAATTAATTCAACATTGCTTCATTTGAAATAAGAATCAAAGACATTTGATTGGTCACGGTTACTAACATTTCGGCACTGTGTTGATGTCATAACAGTGCGTTAAAGCTGTCATATTGAAGCCGAACTAGAAAAAGACCTTTTATTATGCAGTGCTCATCAGTTTTCTCTAATAAAATAGCGTGTTGTTGATAAGAAAAGCAAGAAAGCAACAGCACAGAATAACGGTTTTTATTCGAAATGTCACAGTGTTCCGAGCTTTCTAAGTACAAGATTTCAACTACGGCCCACCTGTGTGACTTCGAAAGCAAAACCCTTTAAGAAAGTAAAGAAATAGAATATATTGTATGATTTGTGGGCTCACTGAAAGGGATTAGCGTAGAAGTCGTCACAGGCCTCACTCGGTATTTACCAATTGTGGTTGCCCTGAAAGGAGTGCGCGTAGAGGTCGCCACCGGCCTCGAGTGATGTTTACCATCTGCGTGTTCCTTCAACACATGGATGGTTCCAATGTCTACGGAATTCGCTCCATGGGCGACGCACTCGTACTCTCCAAAGTCCTCGTGCCTGGGCTGCTTAATGATCAGCTTGCTCCGCGCTATCGTGTGGTCTATACGCTTTCTGCAAAATCAAGCCTTCTCTGTAATTATAAACTATACACTGGAGATGTTACTTTCTTCGTATATTAGAGTGGATAATTTAAATGATAATGATTTTTTTTGACATCCAAAGATAATCTTTTCAGGCTGACAACTAGCGGTTGATTTGTAGGGCCTCCGTGAAGTCAAGTCTGTTAAAGTTTTTAGAAGTAATATGGTGGAGGGTTGTGGTATCAGGCTGAGGTTCAAAGTTATATATTTATTCTTGAGGGATGGTTTGCAAAAGATGAGGTAGTAGAACAGATGTTCTGATAGCCCTGCTGAATATATCTGATAATCTCTGTAATTGCAGAATTACTTTTAGATGATCAGATTTAAATTAGATGTGTACGCCTGTACTTATTATTAACAATATGAGATTTCAGTGAATTCCTGCTCTAGTGGCAGATTCTTATGATCCGTAAGTATCGCTAAAAGGTTTGGGAAACTTTGGATGTTTTTGGAAACATCACAAGTTAATTTGTTAAAAAGGAAAAGTACCAAGAGAAACTATACTCTTTGAAGTTGAATATTATGAAGACAAAGTTTTACAATTAATATAAATTAATTACACAATAAACAATTTTTAATGTGATTTGTAGCTTGGGCGCTGATGATGACCTGGGTACCGAAATGGGTTAAAAAAAAACAGGGTTTTAATAGTAAGAATTTTAAATAGTATTTTAGAAATTTTTGAGCTAAAAGCAGCTTTTATTTCTGTAGTTAATACATACCTGCCAGCAAATTCTTCATCTCTTGCAAGCAGAATAAGAGTTATATTAAATACTATATATCCCGGCATATTTTATGCGTAGTGTTTTGTAATGGTATTTGCGTAGAACGTTTAGTTAACTACTTACTTTTCTAATACAGTAGGTATAATGCTGTACACACTACTGTTGCAGAGAGTTACGTCGTTCCTCCTCCATGATATTCGAGGGACGGGAAGGCCTCTTACCCTGCAGATTAGCTTGATTTTTTTCTCCGGCATTGGGTTGGTGTGGTTCACGTGGATGGTTTTATTTCGTAATCTGATTTTGTAGTTCCTTTTCGCGTCTGAAATCCAAAACAAAAATTAAAAAAAAAGTTCAATATCAATACTTTCTATTTTTTAAAGGTAATATTAACCAGGTGTTTTACAAACTTCTTCATTTTATTGGTGTTATAGTATATACTTAAAGAATTTTGATAAAAACATGTCAAGCTTGTTTGTTATTGCTGTTAAATAATCGATATATACAGAACTCGTATCTGCTGTCCTTTACGCTCTAACACTTCTTATTTCTTCTTGAAATTACTTATTCCTAACTCCTTTAATCTACCAATCTTTCTTTAACTATGATTCATCGAAAAGTTTTCGGAAAATATTCGGAAACATTTTCATATTGGAAATGTAGGCAGAAAGTATTTGTGTGTGCGTATCTTTAGTTATTCGTGCAAATAAGTCTTCATTATCTCAACATCAAAATTTTGGACAGCAAAGGCGCTCAGCTATACGACGACAATGTAACGCATAGACAAACTTAAACTACTACATTGAAACCTTCCATTAGAAACAGTTGAAGCCTCGAAAATTTGACATTTTTTGAAATAGGGCGAATTCGAAAACTTACCGGTGGATCCACCGGTTAAACCGGTTAGCTACCATTTCGTTTCAATTTTCACCATATACCAGAAAGGGACCGTTTCTAAATTAACCGGTGGAATTGTCGGTTCGCTACCGGTAGCTCACCGAATTTACCGGTCTAGAGAAGTGGAATTTCGGTAGATGAAAGGAGAAAATGTCAGTATTGACAGTTGGTGCCCGTGGCCTTTCTATAAACAAACATAACTATAAAATGTTTTTACAGTATACGTCTGAAATTTAATGTAAATTTCTAAATTTTTTATTTTTTTTAACTACCTAGTCGTGTTGTTAATTTTTGGAGTTGGTGATAATTAATAATAATTGTAAATTGTATTGGACGCCTCGACATTGAAATCGTAGAAGCCGGTTTTTGGAAAGGATGGGTTCATTTTAAGAACTGGTTCTAGCCTAGTTCTTTAGTTTCACCTAGAAACATTTATAGTAGGTACCTAGAAGGGCATAAGCAAGTTTGTTTAACACTGGTTTATGCAATACATACAGTCTTATGCGTGTGTTATGTGTCCCACGTTAAAAATGTCCCTGATAATTTTTTATATGAACTGGGGTAGGTACCTAAGCACCTATGACTAGGACAACTAACAAAACTTCTTATAAATAAAAATTCTCTTAATAATGTCGATTTCGCTATGAGAAGACTAGTAATAACAACAAACAAAACAAGATTACCGTTGAGATTGACAGCTATTAAAAAAATGTCATTGGTGAATCAAACCGTTTCCAAATTGACCGTAAAATGGTTTAACTTCCGGTGTAACCGGAATTACCAGCGATCTACCGGTAGATGTAACCGGTAAATTTATTGATCACTTTTGAAATTTGCCCAAAGTTTTCTGTAATGCCATAAAGGGAAAACCAAAAAATACCAAGTTGGATTCCACAGCAATGGATTTTTCAACTTCAGACCAAGTCAACTAAGACAATTCCCGTGTAAAAAAAGAACGATTTTTGAGGTTTCAAGGAAAATCCTGTTTTTCACTAATTAAGTTTCGGAATATTGTCAGTAATTGTCCTTTTTTCAATGGAAATCATTACGGGAAATTTTGCGGTGGCCATTTCGTTCGCAGGCTTTCCAGAGCCAAACAAGAGCTATAATGGAGTGTATGGGCTGCTTCTCGAACCGAGAGCCATCTGCCATGCAGTATTGGATCTAAAATACGATGGAGGATGTCGCCTGCTTCTGTTCTGTACAACATTTCAGAAGAGCTATAATGTTAAGGTGAATGGTTTCGTTTGGATCATTAAAACCACTACGGGATGTGAACGGTTATAATTATCGACGTTTCGGCTCTAAAACAGAGCCATCCTCAGGACAATACAACACTTGCCACTCTCTGTGCGTAGGACTCAAAGTAGCTGTTCTTCTTCTTTAGCTGTGATACTCTCCACACGTCTTCTCCGTCTTTCAAACTACCCTAACGAACTATAGTGGAAATATCAATATTTGCTTTATATACAAGATGTCCTACAATAGTTATTTTGAGTTTGACGCAAAGGGAGTGGCAAGTGTTGTATTGTCCTGAGGATGGCTCTTTTTTAGAGCCAAAACGTCGATATATATAACGGTTCACATCCCGTAGTCGTTTTATTGATCCAAACCAAACCATTCACCTTAACATCTATATCTGGGATCACCAATAACAGCTGCTCAAGATTTATGATCTTGAAATCACAGGTGTCAATCATTGTCAATGTTGGTATTCTCTTCTTTCTCTCTCGCAGCACGTAAATACATAGAATGCTGACACGCAAAATTATATGTATGTGTATCGTGCATGTATCACCAAGTCTATGTTGGATTTTAAAAATACTGAAAAAGCAAAGAGTCAAGATATCACAAACTTATAGACCGTAGATGATTTTTCCAACGCCTACTTGATGACAATAATAAGTGAATGGCTTATACTAATTACCACTCCTATGATATGCTTGTTGGATAGTATAGTATTTGAACTACTTTCAGATATTACTACTGAATATACGGGGTGTTCATTAGAACACTTCATCTTGGAGGCTATGAAATTTTGACAGAAAAGGATGACATAATCAAAGTAAATGGACTTTTGTTTCTCCCATCTTTTTCTTTTGACATTTCACAGCCAACTAGATGAAGTTTTGTAATGAACACCCCGTATTCTTGCTGACCTACATTTTGTATATTGATTGATTATACCTCATGTTCATTAGAAAACTTCATCTAGAAGGCTATGAATTTTTGATAGAAAAGAATGACATAATGAAAGTAAATGGACTTTTATTCTTTCATCTTTTTCTTTCGACATTTCACAGCCAACTAAATGACGTTTTCAAATGAAAACCCCCTATATGGTTCCTATAGGGAATATACACATCATCACCATCGTAATTTAATTGGATGTCTTAAGGGCCATTTTGACATCTCAGGTAGGCTTGTTAAACATTGTTGTGCACAAATTAATCGAAACTGTTTGGATTCAGTTTCTAGGGCAGAAATAATGAGTTTACTACCAACGGACCATAAAGTTGGATTCACGTCCGTCACTCGGTTGGCAATGGGCCGTAAAGTAAAAATATCGCCCGCTACTTCTTTTATTAGTGGCTAATCGTTTTTAATCAATTGTACGTCCCACTGGGCGAAAAACATTGTACGCTATGACGCATTGAACGAAAGATTTACGTCCTTCTGCTCGTCTTCACACAGTTGTAACGATTACTGGTAGCTGCTTCTTAACTGACAGTTCCTTAACTGCAACTTGAAAAACCGGCTTTTAGGGAGATGAACATAAGTGATTTTCGTTTCACACCGGTTCTGGTTGACATAAAAATGACAGACCAGCTGATTTTCAACCAATCAGCTTTGATGAAAATGAACTTGTCTGTCATTTTTATGTCAACCAGAACCAGAACCGCTGTGAAACGAAAATGACTACTTATAGAAGTTTACTTGACATAATTATTGATGCGTTGTGTTTTTTAAATGTCTATTGGTTACAGTGACGTAACTACCAATGTTCCGTGGGTTCCAAGAACACGGGCCCTGCGTGGTGGGTGTGGGAGTAAAAAAAAAAGGTATTCTAGTTGAACAAAGTGGAAATTTTTAGTTATTTATATATTCTTTACTAAATGAAACATGATTCTATTAGATTAAGAGAATGAGGCAAAGTCAAAGATTTTTTACTGAGGTATGTTAATAAATTTGTATGTAGGCAAATAGTGAATACCACATTTATTTGATTTTTCTTTCAAATAAAGTACATTAGTACAAGTACGGGGTGTTCATTATAAAATTTAATCTAGTTGGCTGTGAAATGTCAAAAGAAAAGGATAGAGAAACAAAAGTCAATTTAATTTGATTATGTCATCCTTTTCTGTCAAAATTTCATAGCCTCCTAGATGAAGTTTTATAATGAACACCCCGTACTTTAAAATAGGTACCTACGGTTTGTCTTTAAAATATAGGGTCTCAAAGAGAAGCCCGGGCAAGGCTCGACTGGTAATTGACTGATGACCCCTGATTACATAGGGGGTTTCGTGACTTTGCTCTTTCGATTCACTGGGTGTGGCCTCAAGTACTCACTTCATAGGAATTGATCTCTAGGTCCTTATGAATTACATTTGCACCATCTCAGCACTCGGCGTGACCTAGATGCCTAGCGAAAAGTCACCTTCACCATCAGATCAAGAATTGATCCAGGAAACTGGCGGTAGTCTACTCACGTTTTTAAAGATGGTGTACCTTCAACACAAATCAACGCGTGTGGTTCCCAGGATTATTGCCGCTTAAGAGCACCTCTAGTTTTTAAGAAGAGTCATCTCGCCGAAAATGTATTATCGCCGCTTCCCAACTGTATTAAAGAACCTGAGCGCCACCCTCTCAGAGCGCCAAGTCAATACAGATTTGAGATATTTTAACTGCATAAAGAAACGAGGTGCAGAAAAATTACAAAAACGAACACTACGCTTCGTAACTGTTCCGAGCTTTTTGCACCTCAAGATGGAAAGCGCCTATTGTGTCGCGAGAACGATAAGCGACAGTATGTCAAACTTCAGACAATGACAGCACTGACACCGAATAGCCGTGCCGATCATAATATAACCTCGAAAATAGCAAATGCAAATAAACCCAATATTATTAACGGCAAGATGACAATAGTATATTATTAAACGAGCTTTTTATGATAGCCATTATTCCCTTAGGAGGATGTTTGCGTCCCGAGCCGCAGGCGAGGGGCGCAAGTGGCGCAAAAGCGAGTATAATACTATACTTTGTCCACGGCCATTGTCTAATAATAATTACAAATTATAAAATATATAGGTAGTGTAAATAAAATTACTGAAATGTCAAAGTGACACTCGCATTTGACAGCAAAACCGGTGCCACTAGTGCATTTTTTACGCTGCGGCATTTGATATATTTAACTTTTGTGAACAAGCTGAATATCAGTATATTATTAAGTGGTGGTGGACAATAGTATATTATTAATCGAGCTTTTTATGAAAACCATTATTCCCTCAGGGGGACGTTTGCGTCACGAGCCGCAGGCGAGGGGCGCAAGTCTCCCGTGGGAATAATGGCCATAAAAAGCGAGTATAATACTATACTTTGTCCACGGCCATTGTCTAATAATAATTACAAATTATAAAATCTATAGGTAGTGTAAATAAAATTACTGAAATGTCAAAGTGACACTCGCGTTTGACGGCAAAACCGGTGCCATTAGTGCATTTTTTACGCTGCGGCATTTGATATTGCATTGTTGCCTACTCCTACTGGTTACCAAGGCAACATGTATAACTTAAATGGCGAGCGGGAATAATGATATTATTCCCGCTGTTTCAACTTATGACCCTCTGACCTCCTTATAACCCTCTGACGCTATATGAGCCCTATTTAACTTTTGTGAACAAGCTGAATATCAGTATATTATTAAGTGGTCGTGGACAAATTAATAAATAAAGCAAAAGGGTTCAGACTGCCTTTCAGAAATCAGCCAGAGGAATATCAATCGGCAAGCTAAAATGTACTTTGCAATAATAAATATCGCACTAATCAACGGTAACTTTATCGAGTGTAATGAAGCCGAAGAGCAATCAAGAAGGTAAGTTTATTCTCATAATTCGAATGGCAAAACCAAACTGTTACACAAGTTACACTGTCAGACAAAAAAAAAAGATGAAAATAGATAAACTAACTGAATAAATCACACTAAAATTATACCTAAAAACGCTCTAATTGAGTCTTCAAATCTCTGGCACCATATCAGGCAGGATCCAGGACTTCAACGTTGTTGGAACGATGAATGAATGAGCGATCGACTGTTAGGTAACTAAACATCCTAAAGTTAAATAATTTGGTAATTATATGTTTATTTTTCTAAAATTTTTGTTCGTCATTATACAGGAAAAAGCAAGCCCACGTTAGCAGACGCTGGACGAACGACATCGATTAGCCCCTCTGCAAAAAACTATGGACATGAGGATTGACAAATGAATAAATAGTGAAAGTTAAGTGACCTAGAATTTACTATGAGCAACTATGATGTATTGATATGATATATTATACATTTAACAGTATTCCTTGGAAGAAACCTTGACAACGCCGCAGCAGGACGCGGCGTCGCGCCGCTGGGCACCGTGCCAGAAGCTCAGTGGTGGAGCAGGTAGAAAAACACAGATCCAGATTTATAAATAGCTTACACGGTAAGTGTTTTAATATGTTTAAGATCTTTCAAAACACGTCGTTTTAGTGGAACCACCGTACGACCCACTGCATTTTCGCTCACCGAGGAAATAATGCAGCTTTGTTAGTGGCTTGTTACTCCATGTAGCGGTCATGTCTGTTTGCATATGAGCACGCTTCTTTACTTGGGACTTTTTTTTAAACCTATGTTACGCCAATGCCACCTTCGAAAAACACTCAATCTTTCAGAAAACGTTGCAGCCGTTTGCTAATGATTCGGGCTTTCTACGGCCCGATTTTAATTTTAGATAATCAATTTCCATTCCACTTAGTCGCCTGTAAGTAGCCAAAAAAAAAGTCGTCCGATGACACTAACGTAAGGTCTAGAGTAATTTTATATTACTCATATGAACGTCCGTTTCCTGTTGGCAAATAGAGCCGCTTTCCAAAAATACGGCCATTTACAAATAAGATCTAGTTTTCCTGTTGGGTCAAAACTCTGTGAATTAAAATATCGTTTAACTTGTCAAGTCGCCGCGTGTCCTTAACCTCAAGTGGGAAGTGTTTACAGCTTTAATTGAACATTAAAATTTATTTTCTGTTAATTTTTGGATGCTGCGAATGATAATTGACGCGTGAACAATTGAAGCGACCTGTGTTTTTGTAGTCATGAGAAAAATTATGTAGCTACTTTCAAACCCCCATAGAGGAAAGCGGGGTGCCTATAATACTTCGTGCAAGTTTTATTAAATTGAACTCTCACCAGCCTCTGTCTAGTTTTTATTTAAAGACAGCTCGTACTGGACCTTGAAAATGTCCCTAATTGCCTCTGCAGGGAAAATGATTTAAGTTTTGTACTGTTATGCCTTGCGTTCGTTCTTTTTTTTGAATTGTAAGTAGTTTTAATCAAGTATTTATTTTACAAGTTGACATAAGTTAATTATGGTGTAAGCCTTGGCGCGGTGATGTTGCGGTTTTGAGAATTTCTATTTGTCGAGTTTTGGGCGCTAATGATGGCTTGAGAGCCGAAACCCGTATTTAAATAGACCGAAAAGATGAATCTGCGACCCCGTAACAGAATCAAAAAGAAAAGGTGGATGAACGACCATATCTTAGGCTTGATGGAAGCTAGGAGACTGGCGAAGAGCGACAGGGAGAAGTATGAAACAATCAACAAAACTATAAGGGCGGAAATCAGTAGAGCGAAGGAGTATTGGATGAGAGAAAGGTGTAGAGAATTGGAGGAGCTTGAGGACAAGCATGATATCTTTCAAATGAACAAGGAAATTAAAGAAATAACAGGAACCTATAAAAAAAAATCCTGTCGTCTTCTTGGACTCGTCAAACCACCCCATCTGAGACAATTAAAAATACGTGGGTGCAGTACATAGATAATCTTTTTAGTGACGATACCCCAGCAGGAAAGCAACAACGCAACAGAGGGACCGGATATACTCGATGAAGAGGTACTGCACGCCATCTATATAGCAAGAAATAAAAAAGCTCCAGGTCCGGATGAAATACCGATATTGAAACTTATAGAGGAAAAGAATATAGGCAAAATCACAAGCCTGTTTAATGCAATATGTAATAACGGCATAATCCCAGAGGACTGGCTCAAGTTGACCTTCATTCCAATCCTAAAACAAACCGCCCAAAAAAATTCAATGATTACAGATTGATTAGCTCGATGAGCCACTTGCCCCCCGAATCGTCCATGCCAGAGTGCGCAGAAAATGCGAATTCGATCTTGATGATGCTCAAATGGGGTTCAGGAACGCCTTTGGAACCCGCGAAGCCCTTTTCGGAATAAATATCTTTCTCCAAAAGTGCCGAGACCAGCGCAATGATGTATTTGCTTATTTTAGAGGCTATGAAAGGGTCTTTAATAGGGGGCGTCATTCTGAACTGATGAGTATGCTGCGGGACGTCCAATTAGATGGTAGAGACATCCGCGTAATCGAGAATTTATATTGGGATCAAACGGTTGAGGCACGAGTCGGTGCGCCCACCACACCTGGTGTGAAGATTCGAAGGTGGGTGCGCCAGCGCTGTATTCTCTCACCACTCTTGTTTAATCTTTACTCCGATAAAATCTTGCCTTGACAAAGGCAGAGTGCGGAATCAAAATAAACGGCGTTCTGCTGAATACCATTAGATATGCGGATGACACTGTTGTCTTGAGTGATACCATGGATGGCTTGCAGCAACTGCTGGACAGAATCCGTGTAGCTGGCCAAGAGTTCGGACTCAACATAAATGTTAAAAAAACCAAGCTTATGACTTAGTTTAAGTCACAAGCTTAAATAAGCTAAATTTAAATATCTGGGAAGTATATTAACGAACATCTTAGATCCCGAAGTTGAGATAAGATGTCGCATCGAAATGGCAAGAACAACCTTCCAACGAATGAAAACACTTTTTTGCGACGATAACCTGAACCTTAAATTACGCCAGCATATGGTGAGGTGTTTTATTTGGTCGGTTATTATGTATGAAGTGGAATTCTGGACCTTAAAGACTAGCTCAATAAATCGACTGAAAGCATTTGAAATGTGGATCCATCGTAGAATGCTGCGCGTCCCGTGGACTGATCTGCTGACCGATGAGGAAGTATTGAGATGAGCAAGGGTGGGGAGACAAATACTGGTCACAGTGAAATGTCGCAAGATTGCTTACGTTGACCACATCTTGCGTGGAGAAAAGTATCATCTTCTCCAGTTGATCATGAAAGGAAAAATAGAAGGCAGGCGGGGTGTCGAACGGAGGCAAATCTCTTGGCTCAGGAACATCAGGGTTTGCAGAAAATAGAGACGCACTCTCTATAGTAATCGCTAACGTTCGGGAGGCATGGCACATAAAGAAGAAGAAGAAGAGATGATAAGTGTGAGAATTTCCAAAAATCGCGCTCATGAGGAGTAAGCTTTAAAATGTTCACACATCATTTATGATTTTTTTTACTACTTACTTATGGGTATTTCGCTCTTATGGGTATATCTTTTGATGTTGGAAACCGAATTTCGCATTTTTCCCAGTAAAATTACTTAAAATAGGGGAGAGGGGGCATGAATGGTACACGTTTTGAACGGGACATCCTTCAAATTTCCCGCTAGAAATACGAAATTGCTGTAGATGGCGGGTCGACCACCATTGCAATTGAAAGAGTTTTATGGTTAGTTGACCTGTTATCGCCGTCGAAGGGGCATGTTAAATTTTGCGCGCATAAAAAGTATTTCTTAAAGTACGTTTTCGAACCCAAATAGAGGTGTTGGTTTCGCTCATTATTAATAAGTGAAATTTCGCCTTAATAACAAGTAAGTATCCCTTTCGTTCTGCTATATGTAACAAAAAGATTTAGAATTTAATTTAAAAAGATTAGATAATACAAAGATTTATACACATTATTTATGCAACGCACAAGTTATGAATGGGACATTCGCATAGGTGATGATTGGGACATTTCCCATTCATTGCTTTTTTTTACGTTCTATAAAAATAGATTGGTTTTTGCCATAAATTTAAAGTGTAATAAAATATTTGGAATTTATTACTTTCAGATGGATCAAATTAATAAACCGTGCAACTCAAAAAGGCAAAGAGTATCTCCAGATCGTGTGGAAAGAGCAATGAGAGAGGTCCTTATGAGCGACATGTCCATTCGGGGAAGATCAAACATTTTTAAGATATCCAAGTCGAACTTACAAAGGGCGGTATCGGCTGCTAAAGAATTACCAAACATTGAGGATTTCAAATACACTCCTGACATAGGTAACCGCAGACTATTTACTAAGGAATAGGAACTAAACTTGCGATAATATTTAATAGCAGCTTCCAAGATGTGCTACGGACTTGGAAGAACCGGTCTACGAGTTCTAGCCTTCCAGTTGGCTAAATCATTAAATATAAAAGTGCCTGACAATTGGGAACGGAAGAAAAAAGCAAGTGAAGATTGGTTAAAAGGTTTCACAAAAAGGCACCATGAAAGTTTGTCTTTACGAAAGCCAGAAATCACAAGTCTTGGCAGGGCTACGGCATTTAATGCAACCAACGTAAATGCGTTTTTTGACAATCTTTATAGGGTCATGGCGAAATTTTATTTCACCGCAGATCGAATTTACAACTGCGATGAAACAGGGATTACCACGGTGGCTGATTATCCAAAAGTCTATGCTCAGAAAAGAAGTAAGCAACTTGGTGCTGCCACATCCGCTGAACGTGGTGGGCTTGTAACAGTCCTAAATTTTGTTAATGCAAATGGATCTTTTGTACTGCCTGTAATTATATTTCCTCTAATGTATTTTAAGGAGTTTATGGTAACGGGTGCACCGCCAGGAACTCTTAGTTTGGCACACAGGTCAGGTTGGATGACAGAGGAAATTTTTTTGTTAAGTCAAAAGCATCTAGTTAAACATGCAAAGCCGGAAGAAGATTCAAAAGTTTTGCTGCTATTGGACAACCACGAATCCCACATCAGTTATCCAATTATCGACTACGCTAAAATCATACTGGTAACATTCCCACCCCACTGCAGCCATAGGCTTCAACCGTTAGACGTATCCATATACGGCCCGTTTAAGCAGTTAATGAAAGTAGCACAAAGTGAATGGATGTTGACTCATCCAGGTCAAACCCTCTCTATATACAACTTAGCAGAACTCATTAATAAAACTTTCACCAGTGCATTTACCCAAAAAAACATCAAATCGGGTTTCTTTAACACCGGAATTTTTCCTCCAAACAGAAACATTTTTTCGGAGGCCGATTTTCTGTCTTCTTACGTCACTGATCGCCCGCAGTCAGAAATTGTTGCAAAAGAGCAGCAAACTACAGGGACCTCAGAACAATTGTCTCCCAATGAACCATCCAGGTTAACCCCAGAGAACCAACCAACTTTAAGGACCTCATCAAAATCATTACCGACCAAAGCATCCAGCTCAACTCCGGAAAATCAAAAGGCTCCAGGGACTTCAGGGACCGCCAATAAAACATTCACCTTTACTCCGGAAGCTATTAGGCCTTTTCCTAAGGCTTCAGACCGAAAGCGAAACGCTAGAGGGAGAAAACGAGGCGCAACAAAAGTATTAACAGAAACTCCAGAAATGGAAAGGATTAAGGCGGAGTATAACAGTAAAATGGAAAAAATTAGACAAGCAGAGGCGAAGAAAAGAAAGGTTTTCAAAAAAATTGACGTCGTGTTCACCAGTGAATCTACACCATTTTCACATGTAGTTTAGAAAGTATCATTTGTATTTTAGAAAACGTCACTTGGATTTCAGATATATCACTTGTATTTCAGAAATCATCACTTGTATTTCAGAATAGTCAGTTGAATTTTAAAAGGTATTATTTGAAATTTAGAAGCGTCACATGTATTTTAGAAACCATCAGTTGGAATTTAGATTAGTCATTTGTATTTCAGAAAAGTTCAGATGTATTTCAGAATTCGTCATTTAAATTTCAGCAAATGAATGAATTACATACTATCTTTAGAATTGGATTGAAGAAGCATGAGATGCGGCTACAAGAGAGTGTCCTTTTTTATATTGTATAAATTATACTTGATATACACATAAAATTTAACAATGACAACAATTTACTCTTGGCAAATATAAAATTTAGTCCAACTGGTATATCTTCAATTACTAAGACGGCAGCATTAAGAGCTAAGTTGTGCGAATAAAGTCCAATTTTTTAGAAAATATATTGCATTGAAGCAATTTTTGAGTCCTTCACTTATGCACCGTGCTCACTTTTTTGAAGAACTCCACACAAATGCAAATAACAAACTTTGTTTCCAAAACAATTTTCTGAAACTCAAGTGATATCTTCTAAACTACAAGTGACGCCTTCTGAAATACAAGTGATATATTCGGAAATACAAGTGACTGTTCTAAAATACAAATGATACTTTCTAAACTACATGTGAAATGGTGTAGTGATGATATTGAATATGAGGAGTCTGATAAATCTGAAGAATTTGTAACTGAACTGTTAACAAATGCAAACAGAAACGATTGTGATTTTGATGGTCTTGATTCCTTAACGGTTATTAAACAAGGAGACTATATTTTGGTCGATTTCTCAACTAAGAAACATAAGTTGGCTTATATCGGTACCGTTATTGAAAAACTATCAGATGAAAATTATCGAGTGAAATTTCTGAGAAGGTTCGGCAATTCGAATAAATTTTTTTATCCAGATACGGAAGATATCTTCGATATTGGCTGGGAGAGGGTAAAAAAAACTACGCCCACCCTAGCAAAATGCAGCAACATCAAGAAGAAAAAGCACATTAAGGTTTGAAATAGGTACGATAACGATTTCGGAAGAATTCTATAAACAATTTGTTAATTTTTTTGTTTGTATTTTTGTTGTGTTTTTTACATTATTTTGTTAGCACAAACAATATTTTTTTCGGTTTATTTGAGTTAAAACTGTACGGATTTGTGTGATGTTCCTTGATTCAGAATTTTTTATATCTAATCTACATATTTTATACTTACCGGTAGATAAAAAATAAATAAATTCGTAAAACTACATTCAACATTTAGGAAACGTCCCATTCAAAACGGGCAGGTGACCCATTCAAACCTCCCTAGTTTTGAATGGGACAATATGCAGCGAAAACAAAAACAATTGCTACAAAAAAAATGGCGCAGCTTTTCACAAATTTCCCTCAATTTCAGATGCCTAAATCATTGTTCTAATAAATTAATCAAATAAGTCCATAACAAATTGACAACCATAGTATTTATAGCCCATCAACTTAAATATGTCCCATTCATCCCACCTATCCCCTACTAATTTACCCTGAAAAGGGCTCGAAAGAAACACCTAGTTGACGTTTCTGCAACTTATCTATATTGCCTTCTTCAGAATTAATATCTAAAATAAAAAACTTTACAAATGACTAATTTAAGATTTTACCTATTTTTAATTGATCTTGAGTTCAGAGTAGTGAATAATGCTGGAGATTTCTGAAAATCGTTTTGCTTATGACGACTATTAGAAGCCTCAACGACCTCTCCGTCTCTTTCTGAGGATTTATTACTCTTATTGAAAAGGAAAGCATTTTCTTCATTATCTGTCAAGCATCAAAAGAAACACAAAAAATTGTATTGGGGTGAAATACCTATAAGTAAGTAGTAAAGAAAACATTTAATGCACTTCAAAGATTAAGAAGTTAACATTTATGAATTTGTGTGTGTAGGTGTCGAGTACTTCCTGAGCAGATGTAATGTTTGCTACAGTTTGGCAATTGGTAGCAAAAGATATAATAGAGAGTATTACAAATTGGCTTATAACTTTTTTTTGAACTTAAGATTTATTTGTACATAATTGGAAGGTTCTCAGGTTAAAGAGTCGTTTTTGCTACCCAGACCGGAGTTCTGAACTTGGTGACACTCCAAAATAAGAGCTATTGCGTTGTAGTTCTACTCTTTCATCAAGAAACTGAATACTTTTGCTTTGCCTATTTATTCATGTTTCACTAGGATAAACGAAACGTTACCAACTAGTTTGATTAAAATCTAAATCAAAGTAACGTTTCTAAACGTATTATTATTGTGGGCAGGCTTCATTTTGAGTGTAATGTACTGGATCAGCCTTCAGACGCACATGTTCAAGCAATCCGTGCCGGATCCTTTTTAAAGTGGACCAACAAAATATTATGCAATCGCAACCGTAGATAATTCATTAAGTTACTAGTATGTTTCACTCTTAAGTTTTTATGCGAATACTAAAGCTAATGTTTAGGAAAAAATTCCATGTTATCAAAGCAACTTCAGTTCTATCAATATTTCCAGAAAGTGGGCAACCTTGAACACACTCAAGTAAATAAATTCAGATTCACTTTCAAAATACAATTTTGAAAGATCTATCGGTGCTTATTTTCTGGGAATCCCTTCCTTAGAATTTAGTTAAGCATATGTGTAAGTTATAATGATGAATTTTATAATTCTTACTTTATGTAATAGCTCTCAATTAAAAACAATGTTTTAGATTGAATCACCACGAAAGCAGCTTTAATAGTAAAAAATAACTTGACTATGAAATTTTATATCCATAGTTCTCAGCATGTATCAGAGTCTCAGTGAACTTGGTCCCTGTAAATCTGTTTATATGATCTATTGGACAGGTCGTAGGAGAGTTCTGTTTGGAGGATTTTTCAGGGAAATTTATGGGCAGGTGAGGTAGGCGAGTAGTCTTAGTTTATTGGTTCTACTGCATAAATTTTACTAGGTACTCGTAAATTAAAAAAAAATAGCAAAGAAACCATAAGAAATTTGGTATGTTGTTATCGACCCTCTAGTTCAATATATGGTGGGTTATACGGGAACATGATCACGAAATGACGAAGACAACTATTAGAATAAGTCTACCTTTCGCATCCTCAGGACGCTAAAATTATAGGTGAGCAATAATTTACAAAAAGGGGCTCCCAAACTGATTCGAGCAATCATATTATGGAGTATGTAAGCATTAAAAGTTCCAATTACAAACACTTCAAAATAATGGGATTGCACAGTTAAATTCACACATAAACAGACAGACCACGCTAACAACACAGGCTTTGGATGTCGATTGACCTTCGAAATTCGCGCGGAATACCAAATGTTATCAGCAGAAGCGACAAAAAAAAAGTAAAAAAAAAGGGGGGGGGGGGGAAGTGGCATCTTCTGAGGGACACCACTGCTATTCCTATGACTGAGTTCATGACTGAGTTCTTGGACCTTCTTAAATTTGTTTTCGATAACAACTATTTCCAACACGACAAAACATTTTTCAAGCAAATCTTCGGATTAGGGATGGGTAATTGCTTGTCGCCGATGTGTACATATCCATGTGTTAGCCCCTTTTTTCCTTCTTTTTTTTTGTCGCTCCTGCTGATAACATTTCGTATTCCGTGCTAATTTAGAAGATCAATCGACATCCAAAGCCTGCGTTGTTAGCGTTTTCTGTCTGTCTATGTGTGAATGTAACAGTGCAGTCCCATTATTTTCAACCGTTTGTAATGGTAACTTTTAATGCTTACATACTCCATAATGTTACGCCTGACCGTCGGTCCACAGAGATTCGGGCCAAAGCGGCAACGCCGGGCGCCGACATCGACCCCGGGAACCCATCTAGATTAAACGAGAACCGAGAACAGTCGCCACCGTTCTCGAAAGTACGAAAGTGTATTCAGGCCGTGGCCAGACGTGGATCAAGTCAAACATGAAGTAGAGATGAAAATGACGGAGTTAGAAGAACGTGTGAGCAACTAAACATTACTAGACCTCCAGTTTTAGACGGCACTGCTTCTTGGAGCATTTATAAAGACCAATTTGAGGCGGCAGCAGTTAAAAATGGATGGGAGATTCGGACAAAGCTACCGAACTTTTCGTAGCTTTGAGAGGAAAAGTTGGAGACATCATGCCTACATTGGCCACCACTGAAAAGTATAATTACAACTCAATTGCCGCGGCGTTAGAACGGAGTTTTGATAATGCTCATCGCGAAATAATCTACCAGACAGAACTACGAGTGTGTTAGCAGAAGCCAGGCGAAAACCTACAGGAATTTGGAGCAAACATTGAGCGTTTGACAAGATTAGCATATCCTGCGGCTCCCTCTAATTTCCTTGACCAGCTGTCAGTCCAGTTTATCGAAGGAGTTCGCGAGAGTGAAATGAAATGCCATTTGAGGTTGACTCGTCCTTCCAGTGCAAATGAGGCATTCATTCCGCAGAGGAGTCTACCATTGGAGTATGAGGCGTCGAGAACAAACACGGGCCATAGAGTTAGAATAGTTGACGTACCGGAAGAGCCCATGAAAGGATCTTGGTTGACGAATTCTTCAGTAGATTCGGCGTACCATTAGAGCTTCATTCGGACCAGGGACGGAATTTTGAATCGCAACTTTTCAAAAAGATCATGGAACTTCTGGGAATCCTCAAAATAAGGACAACTCCGCTCCATTCACAATCAGATGGCATGGTCGAGCGTTTCAATCGAACCATGGAACAATAGCTCTGCAAAATGGTAGCGGACCATCAGAAACATTGGGACAAATATCTGCCTCTTCTAATGATGGCTTACAGAGGTGCAGTGCATAACACGACAGGACATACCCCTGCCAGGGTTATATTTGGTAAAGAACTTCGTCTTCCGGTAGATTTAGTGTACGGATCACAAGAGGAACCGGTGCAAGATGTCCAGAACTATGCTGATGAACTTCTAGAAAGATTAAAGGAAATCCATCGAAACGTGAGGACAAAGATAAAAATTGCTAGCGATCAAATGAGGGCGAATTCTGCAGGATCTAAGGCAGGTGATTTGGTGTGGCTGTATAATTCACAGAGGAAGAAAGGAAAGTTTCCCAAGTTGCCTTCAAGTTGGGAGGGTCTATGTGGTTGGGAGAGTACACTCAGCAAACGGATCAACTACGTGGTATACTGGATCCAACGTACCCCTAGAGCAAATATGAAAGTGGTTCATCTTGAACGGTTAAAGACTTACAGTCGTGGAGATTTCTCTGATCGGGACGATCAGAAGTAAGAGGGGGGCAATGTTACGCCCGACCGTCAGTCCACAGAGATTTAAGGAAAACCAGGAACAGTGGCCCCCGTTCTCGAAAGTACGAGAGTGGGTTCAGGCCGGGTATATAAACCAGCAAGCCGCGCGAGATGGGATCGAATGGATAGTGCAGTGTAGTAAATAAGTGAAAAAAGCGGACAAGCGCACAGCGCGAATTGTTAGTAGAGAATAATCGTGTTGTGATAGTTAGAAGTAAATAAACTAACTACTAAAATGCTACATAAATTTAGGAACAAGAAAGGCAAAACAGAATTGTGAGTTGAGTAGCAATATTTACAGTTATAGAACCATTTAAGTTTATCATTAAGGCCTACATTAAGGCTAACCAAGCTGTAAGTAATATTAATGCGGATATAGCTGGCATATACGCTTGGTCTTTGGATAATGGCTTAACCTTGAATGTCAAAAAGTGCAAATATCTCATTATTGGCTCAAAAAATATTAGAAACTAGTTCTTTATGTATAATTTCAGCGTATTACATGTTAATAATTGCATAATGCCCCAAGATGACTGCACCCGTAACTTGGGAGTCTATTTCGATGTCGAAATGAAGTTCGAACTCCATGTAGAAAAAAAGATTACATCTATAATTATCAAGTTAAAAAGTCTGTATCCATATAAGTACTTGTTGCCTAGCGACATAAAGCTTAGATTAATTGAGTCATTACTATTGGCGCGGCTGGATTACTGTAGTGTTGTCTATTATCATTACTTAACTGAAACTTATAAAAATAAACTTCAGAAGGTACAGAACTCATGTCTAAGATTTGCATATGCAAAAAATAAATTCGACCATATAACACCAGTATACATAGAAAATAGAATTTTGAAGTACGATCAGCGGGTTGAAATGCAGTTTCACTTTTTGTACAAAAAATATTAGTAACTGGACTGCCACCATATTTGCATAACTATTTCATACGTAGAGCAGATTTGCATGCACTAGTCTTAAGAAATGTAGTTAGATTTGATATTCCTCAGCACACTTCAGCTAAGTTCAGAAGCTGTTTCCGCTATCGAGCAATCCGGTGCCTCAACTCCTCCCTATTTGACAAAATGGTTAATTCCTCAGGGAAAACCTTAAGGAAGTACCTCAGGGATGTTTATTTGTTGGAGCTGGAGGGATGAGTTGGGTAGGATTGACTGGGAAATTAAAATAGTTTTATAGTTTCAAACCTCATATAATCATTTGGTATCGTATTTATAGGCGGTATGGAAGAACGCACTGCGAATATTGTCCTTTTGTGTATATGTAATTATTACAATAAATTATGTATTTATTTATATTTATTTATTTAGGAGCCCCTTTTTGTAAATTGCTCACCTATAATTTTAGCGCCCTGAGGCTACAGAAATATATCTGCGAAATGCAGATTATTTCTAATAGTTGTCTTGCTCATTTCGTGATCCTATTCCCGCATAACCCAGTAATAAGAAATTTGAGAAAAATTGAATTGAAAAGGGCGGTGTGTCCTTTCAAGGACACAGGAAAGATGAGTTGTTTCTTATAGAGATAGGCCCTCCTATAAGCTTTCTATTCATCACCATCATCAATCAGCCATTGACCAGCCAATGACTGCTTCCATCTCTTCCCATTTGAGCCACCTGAATTCACTTTGAGTGGATTCTTTTGATGTCGTTCGGCCATCTAGTTGGAAGTCGTCCCCTATTTCAGCACCTCCTTGTTCTACTCTTCACTATTCGTTTGGTCCATCTGTTATGCCATTACCCAACCTCACCAAGCACTCACCAGCAGGTTTTTTTCAGACATACATTTTGAGTTTGAGTCGTCAACATGTACGAAACAGTCTTTAGGGTATCAGGTGTAGGTCGTCTGCAAATCAGATATGTAAGGTTGTCATCGTCTATGCTAATACAGAGACCATCCAGGTTTATCGACTTGAACACATATGCGAGCAGACCTGAACTGAACATTTTCGATCTGATGGCAGGTATCACCCTGCTGAACACTCTTCTGTTAATTTGGAAATTGGGTTCTTTTGTAGTTTTACGTTGGCTGTAACATTCTCATACATATATAGACTTCAATATTAACTCATATCTACGGTCTTTTCTGTTGTCAGAGAGTGATTTCAACACCTGGTGTTGATGTGTCGAAAGCTTTTTTGTAGTCCTCTAATATTAGGACTAGTGGCAGGTTAAATTCAATGGATTGTTTGGTTCTCGAAAATTTGAGGTTCTTGACAAGTTGACGACGCCATACCTCGCTCTAAAACCAGCATGTTCCCTTGGTTGATAGAGATCAAGCTTAATCTTTAATCTATTTAGCTTTTTTGTGTATTATGAGGATGGATGCATTGTTCCATTGTTGTGGTACTCTGCCCCGTACTATGCATTCATTCAATTGTATTTTGAGACTTTCCACTACCTTATAGCCCCTAAGTTAAGAGCCTCAACCATCCCTCCATTCCCTCCCGGGGCTTTGTTACTCTTGCTGCAAAGGGAAGAGTTTTCCTAATTATCTTTCAATTGGTACCTCAGCTCCTACTAATTCTTTTAATTGTTTTTGAAGGCTCGTTTCAACTGCATTCGTAGTGTTACCTATAGTGAGAACGGTATACATTATAAAAAGTGTAATGGCAAAATATTAAGGGACTGATCAGAATTAATTTATACTTGGTTCCTTTTAAATAAATTTAAGGGTTCTTGTTGTGGAAATTTTCTTAGTTCATGGTGAGAAGGTTAGTTTGTTTACTGCCTCCACGAATAGAACGACCAACTAAAGGAGCCAGAAAAAGTTGAGTAAAATCGACAGGCAGTTTTCCAAAGGTTTTTCTCCAAGTTCGTGTGCCTTTGTTTCCCCGAGCCTGAGTCGGTTCTCAAGTTTCGTCATCCAGACCCTGACCCTTGAATAATACTTCAACCATAATGAAGAAAATGCTTTCTTTACAATACTTTTCATTTCAAGAATTGACTTTTGACCGCATGGATCGTGGTTTTTGGGACTCTCCCCGATGCTTTCTATTAGCCTTAGCCATACAGGTGATTGTTACTTGAAGTGTATTAGTGAGATGCCCTTGAATTATGTGAGAAAATTTACATTAGATCGTCTTTCATTTTCCATACATACTCCTGTTTTAGACGAGCAAAAAAGCTGCCTAAAACTAAATCCAACTACCAACCAGTTCTATCATTGTGTTGCGAGATTCTTGGTTATTTTTCTTTAGCTTGATCGTGAAGAAAACGTGAGTCTCGTAAATTTGGATTCATTTGAACTACCCTTGACAGTAGTACCTTTACGAAAACTCCAAATTAAACTCCAATACATACTGTTTTGATCTGTACCCCCTCGCTCTTCCCTATTACGATTAGTGGGAGTTTTCTTATGAAGCTTTTTTGCAGTACCATTGTCAACTTCTTTGGACACTGTATCAGTGTGGTTTCAGTTTTTTTCGTTTTTGGAGAACAAGCCTGATTAGCAATTCAATCAGTAATTATTTACTCGTCACAAAAGACGAGATTATTTTTCAATTAAGCTTGTGAAGTGAGTCTTGATAAAGTATAGACGCCCAAGAAAAAAGGATACAGTTAACAACTATTATCCTTTACTATCAAAAAGTGCATAGTCAAGTTGATGGCTTTTATTAGTGTACACCTGCCTGGCACTTATTCAGTTTTTCGTTGGTATTGAAAGTGAAAAGGATTTACTGTTAGACTTGGCATCGTTGACTGTCGTGAATCATTTGGCTACGGTCCATTCTTCTCTAGACGCCGTTCCTATTGCTGTCTCTGTCGGTCTTCGAAGCCGTTATCCTGGCAGAAAAACACTCCTACTACTATACTATAAAAGCCCAAGCGTGTCGGTTTCCAGGCACGAGACTGTGCAAGCCCACACCGGTCGGGCTTTTTCGCACAAATTGGATGAATAATGTACGATTTTCGCTGCTGGCACTTTTCAGAAAATGATTTATGGCCCATTTAGTACCCACGAAATTATCTAACGAATTACTGGCAGCGTCTGGAAATAAACAAAAAAAATAAAGTGGATTGAAAGGGAATCCAGTCGGTTTCAACTGAAATTGAAACTGGTGTTTACTTCTCTGGATGAAACGTCTAAGCGAAAGATTTCTATAAAGAGTTTTCCGTGAATTAAAAAAAAAAAATAGAAAATAAGTTTAGTGTAATAATATTCGTCAAGTCTACCTTACATGAAATTGACCATTAACTAACATTTTTGTGCACCGTAGAGCGCTCTGAGAGTATTGCTATCTTTAAATTCTTTTTGAGAAAACAAAAGAAAAAAATACTCTCAGGGCACCCTATTTCTGCTACCTAAAAGCGCTAACGTAAAAGTTTTTTTGGTAAAGTTGTGTGAGTCCGCCCTCAGATCTTCCCTACTTTTGTCCAGACAGTAAATGTGCAGCCAAAAACTTGTCAGTGTGATTGCTGCGGCAATAAGTGTCTAATCAAAACAAAACCTTATGTACTTCTGTTAAGTTATAGCGTCAAGGAAACGAGTGACAAAAGGGTTAGCATGGGAAGACCTTAGTGGGTGTTGTGCAGAAGTCGCTTTGATGAATTATATCAAGTCGTAATCATTAGTTTGTAGAGGATCCTTTACTAAAGGAGCTAAAAGATCTTTAATATCTACATTTCCCGATCGAGTCAGAAAAGTGCACTTTGAAAGGAGAAGGAACCTCGCACAAGTTACAACAAATAAGCCAATTTTCTTTGGATTAGTTGAGTTTTATTTAATTTGCTAATTGGTACAATTTTATAATGAAGCAGAATCCCACCATAGAGTTCCACTCCTTAATTAAATTCAGGGATGAAGGATGGCAGATCTTAGCAGAAATATTCGTATTTGGGTCGAACCGATAGTAAGACTTTCCGGAATTGGTCATCGTGGTACAGATTGATCTTGCAGTCAATTTTCCGGGTGTCAGGGAGGTGTCCGTGCCCAGTTCTATCAATTTGACAGGTTAAGAATCAGCTCATAGTGATCAAACCGATTCGAAGATCCAACATTTTATTCAGCAGTAACAAAGGTTACTTTCATCAAAAGGTATGTACGGAATTTGAGTTAAGTTTTGAAGAGGCAAAAGAACCAGAGACAATAGATTTGACATCAGAAGATTTAAGTAAGTAGATTTTGTCCAGAAACTACTTGGATAAGGTAAGGTATAACAAGATATAATTCATTTTGCTGAGATCAGACAAGAAAGTAGACAAAAGATATCCATTCTGTGTACGAAAACGTCAGAAAGTATGAGGGTAGGATTTTTCTATTCCTACACGGATACTCTCAGTTTCTTAACAGTTTATAGAATGAATAAGTAGGCAACTGCAATTAGCTGGACTTCTAGCTATGAGATATGAAATAGACCAATCATATGGGCAATTCTATCTGTGCAGTAGGAAATAGGTCAATCACAGCTAATCCCATCTATGAAATATAAAATAGGTCAATCATGGGCAAGTCTATGCCACACATTGATCTACGAGATATGGACAGAGCCAACAAATGCCGATATTTCTCTAAAATAGGTCCCGTTTTTTGGCCGGAAATCTTCCATTTTTAAGGTACTAATTTAATCGTCAGAGCACATCTATGATTTGATGTAAAACGTCAAGTGACGCCAATTCAAGCAGATATCGCCGCCATTTTTAAGGTACCCACTGCTAAAAAGACGGGATCAAACTGTAAACAGGTGGGTCTCTCGAGATGTAATATACTAGCTCGTTGGTGCGACAAGAACGCGGTACCTAGTTTGTTAAAAATGTCAATATCAAACTAAATTAAACGTGGAAAATTATCAAAAACTATAATTTGTTACTATTAAATTTTGGTAAATTTCAATTAGTCGTAGAAAACATAGACTTTAAAACTAGGATGGATTGTCCATAACGCACTCCGCTAGTTGAGCCAAAACTTGTCCACGTGCAATATGGCCGTCATATCCACCCTTGTTCTACAATATACTATTATCGACGCTGCGGAATGGTATCATATCGTAAATGATAGAATAAGAACTACTACACCACAAAGATCGATCCAGCTAGCAGTTCATCCACTCCAAGGATAACTTAAGGACGTTTGAAAATCGGAACAACTTGGTATGATTTTGAGGCACACTTTGACTCACTGTAAACTCAGGTCAAAAAGGCTTGGGAAGCATTAGAGCGTGCATAGAAAGACAGGCCTCAACAGGCGATTTAAGCTGATACCAAATTTGTTCTTGATCAAATTGGAGTCGTTTACAACCATGGAAGAGTAACTAAAATATTCATTACATTGGAGCAATTGGCACTATTGGTAAAGGGATATAATATATTCGTCATTCAATAGCTTACCAATGCCGTCATCATGTTACGAAAGTAGTCATTATTGAGGGGCGAAAACTGACTAGAGACATCCAAGCTTGATTTACCATGAAAGCCAAATAATATCCCAATTACGTAATTCAGTTTCCAGTTTACTTGTAAAAGGACAAATTTGTGGAAAAGAGTGCGGAATTTGTGGAAAAGACTGCAAAATGATCTTAAGTACAGGTTTTCTCTTCCAATTCTTTTCGTGACCCGGAACATGCTCTTTTTGAAACTGTTAATGGAGAAAACATCCCAGTGAAAGGAAAAGACATGAAGCTAAAATTCCATCACAGAAACTCAATTTTTGTCCTTGTTACTAGCATAACTTATGAAGCCATTTTTGGACGACTCAATGGAAAATCGATTTTTTTTCATGGATATTGCTCAACGTGTTGTCAGAATTGGAGAAAAAGAAACAGCCCTGGTCGTCCCATTTTTGAAAACACCAGTTTGTGATACTAACAAATGTAATGGCAACTTGTAAGAAAAGCTTGGATGGAAATATGATTATCTTCGAAAGGGGTCAAGATAATGTCATATATAATAGAAAGTAGCCCCTCCCAGAACATTGTACCAATTCAAAGACAATAAACTCCCCTTAAGAATAATGAATGACAGATACAATCAACATTTCAAAACATGTAAGAAAATTACATATTATAAGACCATAAACCTAAACGTATTCTGCCTCTCCAAAGATCTCGGTGAAACCAATTTTGTAGTATCAACACCGGTGACATTAAAGCCCAAGGACACCCCTCCGTTGTTCTAGTAAAGAAGAAGGATGGATCCACTCGTTTTAGTGTGGATTACCGAAGATTCAATCATGTTACGACAAAGAAGAACAAGACTTTTTGACTACCTCGAATTGACAATACGTTGAACACTCTTGCTGACTCAAAGTGGTTCTCGAAATCAGATTAAAATTTTATGCTTACAAACTGCATTTTCTGCCCTAGATGATCTCTGGTGGTTGAGGGTTATGCACTATTGGTCTCTGTGAGACATCAGCCACGTTTCAACGATTAATGGAGACTGTTTTACGAGAACTTACTTGGCATACATTTTTAGTCTACCTGGATGACGTCATAGCATTTGACGATCACGTATAGAGATTTGACGAATTATTTAATAAATTGCGCGGGAACCTAAACTTAAAATTGAGCTTAAAGAAACCTGCTTTTGTTAAGAAAGAAGTCAAGTCTAATACATAATATCGCTTCGGAGCAGGAATCAATGAGTACCCGGAGAAAACTGAAGAATCTGGAGGATGGAACCTGAACATTCTCGCGCAACTCAATCGCAAAAATGCAAAAGAGAGAATTGCAATGAAGATGCAGCGCATTTTTTTTTAAATACAGAAGAATAGTATATTATTAAACGAGCTTTTTATGATAGCCATTATTCCCTAGAGGCAACGTATATAACTTAAATGGCTGACGCTATATGAGCCCCATTTAACTTTTGTCGACAAGCTGAATATCAATATATTATTAGGTGGTCGTGGACAAAATAAATTTATTTTTAATAGATTAGTGAAAACTGCAAGAAAGTGGACAACATATCAAAGATTGTCCTAAACTTACTTTATCCGATACAAAAGTTCAACAACGACAAAAGAAATGACAGTTTCGGGGATGATGGTAAAGAAAACTTTGGTTCTATAAACCGTATGAGTGCATGCTAAATGACAAACTAAAAATAATTGGAATAGCTGGTGCAAACAGGGCTTTACTATAATATTTGACCCTGAAAAATGCAAGGCAAATAACTTTAGCATGCTTCAACGATTTTTTTCAACTTCTTTCTGAGGAATATCCACACAAAAACTTCAATACTTGGAGACTCCTTCAAGAAGACGTCAGCAAGAAAGTTTAGAAACGGCTTTACGACCAGATCTTAAATGAGGTACCAGAATCCACGGCAAGAAAGGATTTACGAATCGTTCTCCATTATTAGGAGACAGTTTGTGCTCTAGTAACAAAGGCAGATTTTCCAAGTCCAGCAACCCTTAGCAATCAGTCCAGTAGACCAACTTAATTGAGCAACCAAAACGTTGAGCCATTTTGCTCCAGAGCAACTTGGAAGTCGTTCAGAAGTTTCTATTAATAGAATAGGATTTGAGCTGTACTGAGACGTACAAGCGTCACGCTGTCAGGATTCACTAATGTCATGAGATCTGGTGACCACTGCAGGAAATTATTTTATGTCCTACCAGCTTATTAGGGAATTTTTATTGCTTAGTGTCCAAATACATAAACTTTAACTGTAGTCCCGCGCGGGCATAAAGCACTTTATGGCTCGCGTAGGCATAAAATAGATACATTTTAGGATTTTCTTATTAATAATTTATTGATGAAACACGCTAACTTGAACTGGTAGGGCATAAAAGTTTGTATGCAACACGGGCATTAAAATATGTTTATGAACCTTTTTTCTGGCCGTCTTGTACTTGTGACAATACTGCTCCAATTCCATGGTTACTTGTATCGGTATCCAGAATAAACTGTTCCTCGGGTTGCGGATAGGCCAATATAAGGCTGGCACATAATGCTTGAGCCTTGAGTCTTCGAAAAGCGTCTTGGAAATCACGATTTTAATAGAATGATATCTTTTTCTCCGTTAACCGATGCAGCGGCTTGGCGAAGTTGGCAAATCCCTAGACAAAACTGTCTTTATTAGCCAGTTAATAGCTGCTACTTTATTTTCACCGGTCTGTATTCCATTTGATGAGATGACATATCAGAGGTACTCCACCTTCTTTTGGAACAGGCAGTATTTCTTAAAGTTCAATCTTAAATGGGCATTCTTTAATTTGAAGAGTACTTCTGTCAGGTTGTTCAAGGGATCTTTGAAGTTTCGGCCCATGTTTCCCAGATTCGCCACCGTTCTTCTAATTCCGTCATTTTCATCTCTACTTCATGTTTGACTTGATCCATGTCTTGTTTGACTTCAGTCATTTTGGTTGAGACAAGTTCTTGCAACTCGCGACGACCATCCGTTAATGCTTGAAACAGAGCAACTTGATTTTTTCTTTGGTCCTTTATCTGCCATGGTCATTTGTATCCATCGCTAGTTTCTGGCAAAGGACCAAAAAGGTCCATGGATAAAAAGATCCAGTCCAGGAACAAAAAGAGTCGATGACGACTCCATCTGGGTTGGAGATGGTATGCTGAAATTGGAGTTTGATACAAGCCTGTTCGCTTCTGATTGGATGGCTTGTATCTTTGACATTCCAAGCCTCTGTGAACATTGTCAGTTATAGTTTTTTGCATACCTGGCCAAAAATCGAATAGTGCGTTCAATACCGCAAGAATCAACAATTTCAGACTTTAGTTCCACCAAAGTTCTAAGGATAGAGTGACCTCATGTGTAAGAATGGTATCTATTAGCTAAATTGACACTAGTGTACTTCATCCTACGTTGGACACAGTTTCTGAGCCTTTAATATACGAATAACAGAACATTTCAACAGAATACTTTTCTTTTGACAACCATTCCACAAAACACTATCATAACTTACACTCCCCAGACTAATTAAAACATCTTTCATTATATAACTTCCATAAACTACAACAGGGAAAACATCACCAAGTCTTGTTATCCAACGTCTATTCCTGAATGCCTTCATTTTTTCCTGACTCCTAACGACATCAGCTGTAACTTAGACCCTTCGGGATCTAATAACCGGCCAGTAAGAACACATTCTATAGGGTTTTCCGAGCTTTGTCGATAGGTCATGGTTCAGTGGAATTTATTCTTGACGTCTCGTTTACAACTGAGGCAGGTTTTATCAAAGGCAATGTAATGGTCGAAGCACAGAGGAATAATTAAATATTGAATACGTTATTTACAAAACTTTGTGTGGCATTATATGAAAAGAGTCGGTGCGATGTTGCCCGCTCTCAGCGTCCGAAAACACGGCAGATATGGTTACATGGGCTGTAGGTGCACAGCAGTTACAGCACGTCTCAAGACACAGGTTGAACATATTTATAATTGACGAATTGTCAACTATGAGGCCAGTCGTGCGAACTACAAGTACGTGCTTTTTGTCGTGTTACATTCAGAAACGCGTTTTGTGTATGTTTGGGGTCGAAAGGTGCTTGTGAATCGCCGCATATTTCCCGACTCGGCGGCCATTTCTTGATTCCCCTCGCGATGCGCACCCTCTGTTCTCCATGTACATGTTGGAAGTAAACAAACTTATAATTTATGAATGAGTGAAGGGGTCCATCTATAGTTTTAAAGTCTATGGGTCGAAGTGATCTACCTTGCGTCCCGACGTTGACTGATTCGACCATTGATCTCTCCGTGGCATTTATACCTCTGGCGTCTCGGTGGAGTGGAGGAGTTGGGGTAATACATCAGCAGGGTATATCCGATACGCGAACAGCGCTTGATATCTCTTAGCCTCAGGCTCCAGTATCCCAACCCCTCTACACCATCGAGACAGCGAAGATTTAAACATCCTAGAGCGTTCAATAGTCAAATTAGTCATTGTCGGGACGCAGAGGAGATCACTTGGCCTATTGCCTCATAGCTTTAGCTAAGTCCGCCGCAGTTGTGACCGAAGACATTCCACTGCACTAAAACTTCAAAGCCCTTGAACACTTTTAGATCCATCAGCTTCTTTTCACAGTTCTTAATCTGCTGTCTACATATTTCTCATGTAATATTTACAAACAAAATTGAAAATCGGAATGTTTTCCAACCAGTTCTTAATCTACTGTTCACATATTTCTCATGTAATATTTACAAAAAAAAATTGAAGATCGGAATGTTTTCATTGGTCTTAGAGATGAGCATTAAAGATCGGCTAACAGATTAATTTTGCTTTTTTTTCATTAATTATTGTCAAAATTCATTAGTAGCATATAGTTAACGTTTCTTAAACCATGATTTGCGTTATCTTTCAGACTGCAGTGAGCGTTGATTCACTTTAAAATGGTCGAAATCCTTTCATCTTTCAAGTTACATCAATGATGTAACTTGGCACCCAGAATTCGCCGATCTATAGTTGAGAGGAATTGACCAATTCGAAATGTAGATTGAGAGACTGGAAGTGTTTTGGATAAGCAGGGATGTGGGCGTCCTACAAAAATCAGCCCAGAAGTTCAGGAAGCTACTGAAAAAGAATTCAGAGAGTCCAAAAACTTGTGTTGTCTCTCAACTAGTGGGTTCTTACACTATATCTTCTACCAATGTCGATGCGGCACAAAGGGTTGGTCTATCCTGGAAAAAAGGTATATGTAAACAGGATTGAATTGTATTTGGAGAAGTAGTCTTCAGATGGTCAGGAATGAAGAGCTGATTTTTTCATGTGAGACCTGGATATAATCCACTCTAATAGACGCTAGTGTACGGAGTATCTGTGGTGTAATTAATATTAGTAACATTGCTAACTTTCTTGACAATACTAGTAAAGCCAGATCTTCGTTTTTTCCTACGTTCTCCAAACAGTCCAAAACTATACATAAGTCCCATGTGCATTTATTCCTTCTCTGTGTAGGTCGAAGTCTAAATATACCTTTTAGGAATATTTACTCATTGGCTGGTCTGTTAAGTCAGATCTTTGCAATAAGGAAAGTGCGGACCTGTGGGAATTAAATGTTCCATACTTGAAAGGCTTCTGATCAAACTGCGGTTGAAGGAAACGTTGGACTTCATTTGCACTTGCTTGAAAATAAAATAAACCTTCTTCCTGCCAGAAGAGCCACCAAGTAAGTTACTTCATAATGCTTGCTGTTGATGATGATATAGACTTAAGTAAAGTAGAAATGCTGGCTTTCAATCTAAATGCTTGGAAGAGACTTTCCATGCTTCCAGAAACTGCTTGGAGGGAATTGATTTCTGAAAAGAGGGTTTACAATTAATACGGTTCTAGTTTTTAATCGAAAAGTTGCCTTTGTTTTGTTTTGTTCTTTCAGAAAATTTCTTTGTTTCTGCTTGTCGAGCTGCCTTTGTTTTTCTTGTCCCTTTTTCTCAAGTTGCCTTTGTTTTTCTTGTTCTTCCAGAAAATCCTTTGTTCCTTTTTGTCCTTCTTCGGCATTTCAATAAGTCCTGCCAGTTGTTCATCTATGATTTTTGTCGTAGATCGAGTATGTGGCATGTAGAAAACACCACTGTCCTTACCACGCAAAATTACACGCGCCCGACGACTTCTTTGTCCGTACAGTCACAAGTTTGACGAAAATTATTCCACTTCTGACAACAGTTGTTACGGGATACGGGTTCCAATAATTTATCGTCAATTAACTACACACTTTTATTTACTTTTAACTATCACAGTACGAATAAAACACAATTACTCTCTACTAACAATTCGCACTCTTCGCTTCGCTTGACCGCTTATTTATTACACTGCACTATCTATTCCATCCCATCTCGCGTGGCTCGGTGGTTTATATACCCGGCCTGAACGCACTCTCGTACTTTCGAGAACGAAGGCGAATGTTCCCGGTTCTCGATTAGTCTAGATGGGTTCCCGGGTTCGCGGTCGACGCTCGGCGTTGCCTCTTCGGCCCGAATCTCTGTGGACCGACGGTCGGGCGTACCATTATACCGGGTGTCCAGCAGAACCCTGTACATAGGAAATAGGTTTTTATTTTTTTACGTCTGTACGGTTGATTTGATTGAAAAACTTTTAAGAGTAAAGTTGTAGAGCTTATGGTCAGCTATCATCCTGTAATTTTTTCAATACCTCAGTTTTGGCTGTTTTTTGGTAAAACGCCTGGAGAAGTGTAAGAATTTGAATTTGGCGCGTCACCCCCGCCATACATGTGCAGTGTCGCCAACATAATAATTTCTTATGTCAGAGTCAGAGCCG
Source organism: Taphrorychus bicolor (assembly GCA_951812265.1). Lineage (NCBI taxonomy): Eukaryota > Metazoa > Arthropoda > Insecta > Coleoptera > Curculionidae > Taphrorychus > Taphrorychus bicolor. The sequence continues at coordinate 9,990,907 of OX638300.1, forward strand.
ACTTTCCTTTCTTATTTATGTTGAGGGACTATCGTGTAGTAATTAACGTGATTATGCAGTGAAAATATGTTGGCAACACTGCACATGCATGGCGGGGGTGACGCGCGAAATTCAAATTTTTGTACTTTTCGAGGCGTTTTTCCAAAAAACGGCCAAAAGTGGGGTATTGAAAAAATTACAGGACAACTTTACTCCTAAAAGTTTTTCAATCAAATCAACCGTACAGGCGCAAAAAAATAAAAACCGATTTCCCATGTTAATCTCCTATGTCAAGGGTTATGCTCGACACTCGGTATTTTTATTTGAGAACATTTTTACAGAACATTAAAATATATATCATGATTATAAAAATGTCTTAATATCGGAAAACGAAATTAGCAGGATTAGAACAAGTGATTTGTCGGAATGGCCGACGTTTCGACTAGTTTCCAAATGAAAATACTAGTTTCCTAATGGAAACGCCAGCCCAAGAGAAATAGGCTTCAACAAGACTCAGTTGCTGAATTTAAATTATTCGATAAAAGAACAGGTGCATCACTTGTTACTATACTGCTGAGTTGATGATTCCAGTACATCAAAAACACGTAAATTATGATCATGAAATTTCTGATATCCAACAAATGTACAACTTCAAAATTACGGAAAATCGAAGCAAATTTTAAAGAAATATTGGTGCATCAAGAATACGTTTTTTAACGTCCTTTTTAAAAATCGAACTCTGTAATTGGCCAATTGCTAATTATTATTGTTTTATCGTTGAACTTTGGAGTCTCGAACTATAAACGAGCCAGTCTCCGATTCAGATCACGGCAAATGCTCGTTCATATTAAAAGTCTTGATGGAATGTTACAGCACGCTGAAAAGCCGAGTACCGTATGCCGAAGAAGGACGTTGCTGGAGCGGTGACAATTCGCCTTTAAAGGGGGGTCGTACCCGTTGGTACTAAAAAGGGCCGCGCACAAACCTCATTTGCACATTGCGTATCGCATTTGTGTACCGTGATACCATCTGAACGGAAAATCAAATTTTGGAATGAGACGTAGTTTCTAGAACGAACGTTTCCTGGATGCCTGCACTCGCCTTGCAAACGATGTGCGAGTAAATCTATCATCTCCCGGCCAAGCAAAAGGATACAGCAATTTACACGGTTATTATTTAAATATTTGATGTACACGGAACCGCATAAGCTTTGTGATGTACTTACAATGTCGATCTGTTTATTGAAACAAGCCGCAAACAGGTGCAAGTGGAAACTTGAAAGTGCCTATTCCAGAGATGTGAAGAGTTGCATTTGGATCACACCGGGGTTTCTGTGGAATTTGTTGGGCTTAAATTTTGTCGATAAATCCATAAGTTATAAAACAACTATAAGCTATAAGGACTGCTTGGTAAAGCTTCCTTAGCGCTTGGACTATTGAAAGAATTCGCAAAATTTTTTCAGGTTATCCAATTAACATTGTGTTTATTAGAAACCAAACAGTCAAACAGATAAAACAGACAATTTATGCCGCCAGGGCAAAATTTATTTGTTTTCGATGGGTCGGAACGCTGACGACTTTCCGAAAATTTCGACGATTTTTGCGTTAAACGCGGTTTTCGAATTTGGCATAAATTTTCGGATTCCGGGAACCGACTCCTGGAAGGTAGACGCGTGCTGAATATTAATCGGGCAACAATGCGATGGAATCCACTAATAGCTTGTGCCAAATATGTAGCGGTGCCGCCAATGTATTATGCACCGATTGCTGTGAAAATCAGTGGCAGACCTTTTATTTCCACTCATTTCAATTCCAACTCTTATTCGTCCTCATTTCGTTAATAGTGCTCGTAGAGTTGATACGTGAAACGTGAGCCATTGCTCTTTACTGAAAGAAGCTTTCAGTGGAGAGTGTTAGAGAAACTCTAGTTGAATTAATCGATCGGTGGATACGCCTATGAGTAGGACAGTTGCGACTCCAATATGCAGGTCCTAAAACTCGCAAAGCGCAACAAAATTATACCGAATTGTATTTTAATTTCGTCGCCATCTTTCATAGAGAACAATGCCGCCTTTTATTCCTAAAAACTTTTAATCCCTATAAAAGCTGGTGCGGAAAATATGATGAAAAAAATATCTTTTTTTCAGTGTTTCGTTCCTTTATGTTACTACGCTGTGTGTATTCATATATGTCAAATCATAAGTAAAAATGTAAGTGAAATCATATACTTACAGATTTATGATGTTAGAAAATCGTCTAACTTTAACGTCCCACAAACCAACAGATCCAAACATACTTTTTAAAATCATCCAATGGCAGCCTCCTCACAGCAACATCAAGGACATACAGGTCACTCTAGACTGAGTTCTCTTACTCTGATAAAAAGGTCGAAGGTCGTCTCTTTGTCTGGTGCCATAACCACGCACAACCTCATGCAGATCGTATATACAAAAAAAATTTCTAACATGCATAAGTCCAGAATATACACGGAAGGCAATATTAACACTCGTAATTAAACAAAATCATTCTTTCAGTCTTCCCTGTAACCTACAATCCACCTTTACAACTTTCTCACCAGGCTGCAATTCACACCCTCCCAGTATGAAGAAGATACCCCAGAGCTAGAATTACAGATAAAAGCTTGCGGTGAATGTGTTAGTTTTAATTTGTACACGAGTTTAGTGTTCAGATGTATAGTAAAAATTAGACAATTTAATGTTACTTTTTTTTTTTGAGAGGACGAGTTTTAGAGTTTTAGCCTAGTTATTATAAAGATGGATGTCAACTACTTAAGTAGTGAGGAACTAAATTACGAATTACAGAAACGAGGATGGTCATTAACTGGAACATTTGCGCAAAAACGTTCTCAGCTAATGGATTGTTTTAAAAGAAGGGAGCTGAGGATGGAGCCTCCAAGGGGCTCCACTGTCCTTTCGAAGCTGAAGAGTAACCTATGCCAAACCAATTTGCTTTGGAACGAGAATGGAGAAAATGCGATAACCAAAACTGATCTACGTTCTGCAGAAAGTCGAGAAAGTTGACTTTGCATATCAAAGAGTGAATAGAATTAAGCTACAGTCAACTTTACATGATATAGCAAGTAGGAGTTCGACAGTTCCAGAATTAATATGGTACTCTACGAATTCTACGAGTAGTTAATCCGAATAAACTTCCGAAAAAGCTTAATGTTATTTGATATAATGACTTATAACTGACAAGCTAACCTCGAATTGTTTACATCAGGAAACATTTTGGTAGTCACTGTTCTCTGATTTGATTTATATGGTTAGTGGACTTTGGACCCGCCAGTTAAGAACCGATGCGACTATACCACTCCCGTCTTCTGAATAAGTAACCAACTTCTACCTGGAAGAAAAACGAGATTATTGATTGGCTTCAAAAAGAAAATTTAAGTCCATCGACGAATATGAAGAAGTATGAGCTCCTCGCAATGGCGAAAACAATACAGCGGCCAAAATAATATGCGGTTGACCAGATCTTAAGGAATTGTGACCACGACGTTTTGCGCCTGCCGCCTTATCACTGCCAATTTAATGCAATTAAATTAATATGGGTACGTGTAAAAGCTGAATATGAAAAAAGGGTTGGAGACGGGCTAAAAAGCGGTGAAGTAGAAACGGTGTAGGAACATGCGCTTGACCTAATAAATCATGAACACTGTGGTGGGATAGAGAACGGATTTTGGATGTCGTTACGGAGCCCCTAGTTATGAATGTAGATGAAAGTGATGGTGATATATCTGATGCGGATGAAAATGATCAAGAATAACAAGCAGAGCCAAAAATGATCGCTCATTCAAGAACTTTTTGAACACATCAGAATTGCATTCACTGCAGATGTAGGTTTACCAAAAATATTACAATTACAACGCGTATCTGCTGTCGCCACCATATGTTCAGGGAGTCTTCAATTCCGTGGTATCTCAGTTATTATGGAAAATGTTTCTAATGTTTTTCAAGTTACCTATTTAAGTTGTTTGCATATTACCTACGTTAACAGTTTGTCTTCCAGTGAATTTTGTTAAAATTTTTTATACATTAAAAAAAAAATAAATATGTGTTACCTTTTAATTTCCGTCTTTTAATACGCCTATTATAATGAAGGTTTGATTTGGAAAAAAAATCCATTTCATAAAAAAAAACTATTCGTGATTGGTCCCTTCTTTTTTGGAACCGAGGACATGCTCTTAATTTCGAAACACATATCAATCATGACCTAACATTGGAGCGGAAATTAGCACCTATACATCTATGAATCAGCTGTATGTTGGCCGCCATATTGAACTTGCTAAAACATTTTGGACATCACTGTTTTCGCTGATTAGTTCATAAGACATGACAATTTTTATTAGAGTAAAGTCGACTATAGTCACTCGAAATCAAGTTAATGCAAAAGCTGTAATATTGCTCAAGAGGAGTGGGTCGAAGTCTGTCCTTGAAGATGGCGAGCAGTTTCGTGGTGAAGGAGCATATGACCCTCCACTAATTGACTTAGGATGACTTTTACAAGTTGAAGTAAAACTTCAGATTGAAGATAAAACTCCAGATATAACCTACATTGCATTGTTTATCTGTCAGGTAAACGATGCAATGTACTTCAAGTCTGGTGTTTTATCTTCAATCTGAAGTTTTACTTGAAGTTGTAAAAGTGGCCCTGAGTAACTGATGCGACCGGAGAATAATCTTTGAAAACCAACACAATGAATAGTCACATATGATCTGATCGACTTGTCTGATGTGGAGAATAAATCCAATAAAATCCAATAATAGTTCAGAGCTCAAAAGCTACGTTGGTCAAGAATCACAAGGGAACTAATGTCGATAAAAGTGATGATCAATCGAATGCTGACCACCTAAACTGTCAATATTAGGAAGTGAATACCCAACGACACCATGACTACTAATCAATATTGTAATTTAGCTCAGAATTGTAAACAGGGTCACATATTTTGTTAACAGATGTTGTTGTTAAGGTAAAATCAATATTCAGCCCTCACCCAACAGCCGTCGCGATGGTGGTGCCATCAGCAATTAGAGTAAATCTAGCAGTAGGATTTAACATTAGTAGATCATTTATGAGAAGACTGAAGTATTTTGTGAAGGTTTATATAGCAGAAAAAATTTTGCCTTCCCAGTGATACAACTTTTTTTACAACTGACGCTGCCACTAATTTAGAATAGGCAGCGACTTACCCATTTGGCTTTCTATTCTATAGTGTTTTTTTGTTTTTTTAATTTTATTATAGTTATGATTACACTTTAAAAATCTATTTGGACCAATGGATTATGTAGTGGAAGCCTTTGTGTGTTTCTTTACCTAAATTGGTGTTTTTTTTTTGCAGCCATTTACTATGTCAACATGAACTTGATGAGATTTAATTTTAACTTGTTTTTAATTGAGCTAGTGCAACTCCCACTAATAAAACGCAATTGTTGGCGACTGTTTAATATTGCAAGGAAGTGTAACCAACTATGAGTGGTTTATAATGCAATACTTAGCCTATTCAGATTTTCACCCAGTGGTCCAGTTGTCACCAATGAGACCTCAAGGTTTGTTCACTATATCCAGCGTGTCCCCATACACAATCGAAATTTATTAGTAGAAACTCACAACGTTTCAACCCACAAACGAAATTTATTAGTATTAAAAACTATTTTCTGAATATACATAGCTGCCAAACAAGACCATTGATCTACCAGGGAAGCAAACAAAGCTGCTGGTGGTGTAGCTTAAGAAAAAAGGCGCTCATTAGTCATGAGCGATTGAAATTTGTCGATTGATGCTCTCGGTAATCTCATTATATAATTGAGACTACCTGCCAGGGTCATGGACCGGCACACCTTCTGAGCATGCTCAATCACCACTGTCCACTCTCACAGTCACAATCTGCTCAGATGAGACAAATTCAACTCCTCCGTATGCGCCCCATCACTCTCAAAAACATTGTCCAGGGGCAACCATTCCCTCCGATAAGACCAAATATTTTCTGACAACCAGCAGGTCGACATCCTTTTGCTTCTTTATTTCCATTTGAACCATAAAATTACCCCCAATTATATATATTTTTTTGCACCAATTCTGTTCGGCAGCCACTAAAACACCCATAAGGGGACCTATAAACCTATAAAAACCTATAAAATACCGCAAATCTCCTAACACTTTTTTACATTTACATATATATAATATTCAAAGTTTTGATATGTTTCAAGAATTTGAAAATTTGGGTGTCCCTAAATTGACTCTAAGAAGTATATTGTACTTCACTTGTACATGCATCCATACAAAATTCAAAATGTATTGAAACTACGGCTGATTGACAATCAAAAACCTTTGCAATACTCACAAATAATAACGACTTATTGGAAAATGAAAGTAGCAGAACCCAGTGTTTAGCGAAATTTGATAATTAGCGACGAAGCAAATGTTGGTTTTTCTGGTCGTGTTAATAAGCAAAATGACAGGAATTTTGGGGAACAAAAAACGTCTTATTTAAGACAATGTGCAATTTGATCAGAAAGTCGTTAATGGAGAACGATATCGAACGATGTTTTGAATTTCTACAACCACAGTTGAAAAAAATTGGCATAGAGATTTCTGGTTTCAAGAGGATACCGCAAACTCTCTACTTAGTGACATTTTTTCTGCCAGGCTGATCCCAAAAAAAAGAAGAAATGGAGATATTGAGTTATTGAGTGACCGCCTCATACCCCTGATTTGAAGACACCAGATTTTTCCTTGTGGAGATACTCGAACAGTAAAGTCTACGTAAATCGTTTGCAGAATTTATTCGTGAAGAATTTCTTCTAAAATATTGGGCAAAATTATGTAAATAAATAGCAAATACGATAATCGTTAGACAAGAAAGAGCAAAATATGAATATTGGATGCCCATCCTAATTACAAAAACAGGCACAGCTCAAAAACAACCATTAGAAAAAAAAACAAAAATATGGTAAATCAACGAATGGACATGGACGATTAGGACCGAAATTCATAATTATTAATATGGCAAGTGATGTCAACGCGGTGCCTTCTCCTCCAGTGTGTTTGGAGAACTAAAAGAAGACGATTCTCAATTCAAATAACAAGAAGATACGACTGAGAGAAGTGAAGAATTCGCGAAAGCGTCAATTGAAGGTCGTCAAGGGGCCGTCTCTAGTAGACCAGCTGCTACAAGTTATCAACACTTTCGTTTGCAGAGTCTGAATATTGAGTAGAAGTCAAATCCTTAGCAAAGAGTATCAACATAAGTGTCCACACGGTTTTCAGTTTCTACTACATTGGACGCACATATACAAGCTCCTTTACTTAATGTCAAGTCTACGAGCCTAGACAAAGAGATTTCTTGCTCTGTGACTGCTAAAGTAAGAAATAATGCAACAGATAACTCCAGATCATCTAAAGAACTTTATCAAACTATATTAAAGGACCCTGTTAGTGAAAAACGGATCGAAGTTGGTGAAATTGCTTCAAGTCAGTCAAGCACCAGGTCACCAGAAAGTGGCTCTAATAAAGAGGCTAATAATATGGCGCTCGAAGTCACCAAAACCCAGGGCGATATCCATTCCACCATGTCAGCTACCGGTTAAGCTGGTCATGTGATGGCCATCTAGCAATTTAATGGATTAAGCAGGTGACTGATCTACCAGGTAAATGATGAGTTTTGGAATTCGCCCCATGTCTCTTTTGAAGATCAGATGTGGTTGAAGGAAATATTAATGTCTGTTAGAGTCAAATCCTCGGGTCTAGACAGATGTATCATGCTGTGTAACTAGTAAAGGACGTGATATACAATCGCGAATCAACTAAAGACGCTCTCCAAAAGAAGCGTCACTTCAGACAAGAGAAACCTTTCAGTAGCCAAGCTGCCAAAGATGCTGTTGCTCCAAGTCAACTAAGCATCAACATATCAAACAACGTAGATGATTGTGAAATTGTGAAGAAGGGACAGTCGAATATTGGAGACTCTCAAGAGCTAGATGAGCCACAGGTTTCAACTGCTAAGGAGCTTAAGCAGGCAGTTGGAGAGAAACCTTTAGCAATCTATGGACCTGTAAAAACTGTCATAGGTACAACTTCAATAAAGAGGTAATACATAGCGAGTAACCAGGAATTTCAGTAATTATATATTTTTTTCAAATGCTCACCTAAACTAACGGGATAATTTTGGGTTCGGCAACTGTCTCTTAGTACCAGTGACTTTGTAGTAGATAGTACCGACCAACATAGCGATACAACTGGTTCCTAAAATATCAATGACCCAACGACGTAATTTGTTTCCCCTATCTCTTTCGTCATCAACAAACTTCTCGATATTTTTTATCTTTGTCATGGCACCGGGCCACAAGGGGAAAGAATGCTACAACCCTGTAGACAAAGATGAGCAAAAGAAAGAATGTTGGAGGTTGTGGAAATCGTCATTCTGAGCAATATAGCGATATTTGTGTCTATGTTAAGGATTGGTGCAGGCGGTCGTCGGTAGTTCCCAGGCGACACTTGGACCTGACGACTCGATGTCGACGAGCGTCATTTATTACCTTGCTTATATGAATTTTAATGTTATTTAAACATGTACCGTTATTATTTGTTTGTTTGATGAACATTAGGGAATTTTCTAGGTTATAAGCTTTAGGTATAAAAGGCAGGGACCGCTGCGTGTCGAGTTAGTCTAATTCTTAATCGAGTCCTGGTTAATATAAGAAGTTTGTTCTTCTGGTCGTCTTAATAAGGGAAATAACAGGAATTTTGGAGAACAGAAAAGGTCTTATTTAAGACAATGTGCAATTTGATCAGAAAGTCGTTAATGGAGAACGGTATCGAACGATGTTGTGAATTTCTACAACCACAGTTGAAAAAAATTGGCTTAGAGATTTCTGGTTTCAAGAGGATACCGCAAACTCTCTACTCAGTGACATTTTTTCTGCCAGGCTGATCCCAAAAAAAAAAAAAGAAATGGAGATATTGAGTTATTGAGTGACCGCCTCATACCCCTGATTTGAAGACACCAGATTTTTCCTTGTGGAGATACTTGAACAGTAAAGTCTACGTAAATCGTTTGCAGAATTTATTCGTGAAGAATTTCTTCTAAAATATTGGGCAAAATTATGTAAATAAATAGCAAATACGATAATCGTTAGACAAGAAAGAGCAAAATATGAATATTGGATGCCCATCCTAATTACAAAAACAGGCACAGCTCAAAAACAACCATTAGAAAAAAAAACAAAAATATGGTAAATCAACGAATGGACATGGATGATTAGGACAAAAATTCATAATTATTAATATGGCAAGTGATGTCAACGCGGTGCCTTCTCCTCCAGTCTGTTTGGAGAACTAAAAGAAGACGATTCTCAATTCAAATAACAAGAAGATACGACTGAGAGAAGTGAAGAAATCGCGAAAGCGTCAATTGAAGGTCGTCAAGGCGCCGTCTCTAGTAGACCAGCTGCTACAAGTTATCAACACTTTCGTTTGCAGAGTCTGAATATTGAGTGGAAGTCAAATCCTTAGCAAAGAGTATCAACATAAGTGTCCACACCGTTTTCAGTTTCTACTACATTGGACGCACATATACAAGCTCCTTTACTTAATGTCAAGTCTCCGAGCCTAGACAAAGAGATTTCTTGCTCTGTGACTGCTAAAGTAAGAAATAATCCAACAGATAACTCCAGATCATCTAAAGAACTTCATCAAACCATATTAAAGGACCCTGTTAGTGAAAAACGGATCGAAGTTAATGAAATTGCTCCAAGTCAGTCAAGCACCAGGTCACCAGAAAGTGGCTCTAATAAAGAGGCTAATAATATGGCGCTCGAAGACACCAAAACCCAGGGCGATATCCATTCCACCATGTCAGCTACCGGTTAAGCTGGTCATGTGATGGCCATCTAGCAATTCAATGGATTAAGCAGGTGACTGATCTACCAGGTAAATGATGAGTTTTGGAATTCGCCCCATGTCTCTTTTGAAGATCAGATGTGGTTGAAGGAAATATTAATGTCTGTTAGAGTCAAATCCTCGGGTCTAGACAGATGTATCATGCTTTGTAACTAGTAAAGGACGTGATATACAATCCCGAATCAACTAAAGACGCTCTCCATAAGAAGCGTCACTTCAGACAAGAGAAACCTTTCAGGAGCCAAGCTGCCAAAGATGCTGTTGCTTCAAGTCAACTAAGCATCAACATATCAAACAACATAGATGATTGTGAAATTGTGAAGAAGGGACAGTCGAATATTGGAGACTCTCAAGAGCTAGATGAGCCACAGGTTTCAACTGCTAAGGAGCTTAAGCAGGCAGTTGGAGAGAAACCTTTAGCAATCTATGGACCTGTAAAAACTGTCATAGGTACAACTTCAATAAAGAGGTAATAGATAGCGAGTAACCAGGAATTTCAGTAATTTTATATTTTTTTCAAATGCTCAATTTCAAACTGTCTCTTAGTACCAGTGACTTTGTAGTAGATAGTACCGACCAACATAGCGATACAACTGGTTCCTAAAATATCAATGACCCAACGACGTAATTTGTTTCCCCTATCTCTGTCGTTATCAACAAACTTCGATATTTTTTATCTTTGTCATGGCACCGGGCCACAAGGGGAAAGAATGCCACAACCCTGTAGACAAAGATGAGCAAAAGAAAGAATGTTGGAGGTTGTGGAAGCCGTCATTCTGAGAAATATAGCGATATTTGTGTCTATGTTAAGGATTGGTGCAGGCGGTCGTCGGTGATGCTCGGGCGACTCTTAGACCTGACGATTCCACGTCCCGAGTGTCCTTGTTTATGCGAATTTTAATGTTATTTAAACTTTATCCTTATTATTTGTTTGTTTGATGAATATTAGGCGATATTCTAGGTTATAAGCTTTAGGTATAAAAGGTAGGGACCGCTGCGGGTCTAGTAAGCCTAATTCTTAATCGAGTTTAAGTAAGCGAAAAGGACAAAGCGATACTCTAGAACTACAGTAAAGTGCCAGTGGTAAATGATGGACTATAAGTAGACGAATTGTACTCGTGTTTGTTTGTCGAGTAAATAAAAAGCGTTTTTATTTAAATTTAGTTGCACTGACACTGCTTGATGCATGTTCCACATGGCATTTGCAATAATGTATTTAATGACAGGTCAAGCTGTGTTGTTTTGACTGTTTTATTTCTGACATTATATCACGGTCAAAACACCACTTAGCTTAAGTTCTTCCAAAACTCGAATGTTGGCCATAAAACCTAGATAGAATTTGTTTATATGATGCACAAATAAAAAGAAAAGATAGAAAATAATAGTCTTAAAAGATAGAAAATAATGGTCTTATGAATGAAAATGTAAGGTTTTTTTTTCGAACCGACGTTACCTGTTTCTGTACTTACAGGACGTTGACATAGTTGAAAATGTGTAACACATGATGATCGTTTCTCGGCGCTTCAATTACTTATTGTAGCAAAAGACGTTATTTTTCTTAGAATAACAAACATTAGTTGTTTCGAAACTGGCAACTTCCAATTTAATCTGAGCACAAAACCATGTGTGCTCTGTTTTCAGTTACGTTGGTGTATATACTATATATAATTACGTATAAAAAAATTCTAACGGACCGAGTCTATAAAAATTAGCTTCCTACACCTTATTTACGTTCAGTTTAAGTCAAATAAAGTTAATGGTATTTACCTTCCTGAAATGAACCTAGACACAAATAAATCTCGTTTTTCGTCGATGCAAAATGTCTGCGACAAAAATATAATTTTATTTGGAACATGTCGCTTATATCCGGATTCGAAAATAGTACTTTTCCCAAGTCCTTAAAATAACGTTATATTATAGTGTGGGAGTCATTGCTCTATTTATTAGATCCGAGACTATTAAATTTTCGGTTAGGGTATAACACATTACGCGATTAACTGTTTTACATAAATAAATCTTGAGGAATTCGAACGAGATCCCTGGATGTGTGCGAACGATTTTATTGTACCGAGTAACAATCGGCTAAGCTAACGAGAGGCCTACATCCATATCGTAGGACCCTTTTATGGCCAACGAGAAATTGTGAACCCTGTTTTTTAGCCACTGTGTATACGGCGGCGAACGGCTTCAGATATAGGAGGTCTCAGCGAATTCGTATTTATTATGTATGTGCCAGTTTTTGCGAGGCATTACCTAAAACTACAAACTCGCTCCTGCGAATCTATATAGTAGGACACGTGACCTCAATATAAATCTTTTATCCGACTCTTTTGACTCTCGTTCTTCTGCCTTCACAACAGATCGATAAATGCCCAACTAGATACAAGTGCATTTTGGTATAATACTGCATAAAATATGTTCAAGAGAGAAAAAAAAAACGCGAATAGTTATATCTATAGATCATTGAGGCAGTTGTTAAATGGTGTTGATTTGTTCAAGTTTCTCAAGGGACTCATGAGTCTTGGCACAGAATTTATGCATCTCTGAAAATGAACATTTTCTCTTGACAACTGAATAACTTGTTTTGTTACGCTCTATTATTGCCAGATAACACCACCTTACAGTTATAACTCTATACAATTCCTCTCTCTCTCTCTCTCAACAAAAAAAGAACTTCTAGATTAAGTTACATAGGTATATGACTGTGGAAGCTAATGTGTTGTTTTGATAAGACCAAGAACAACATAAACAGAGCAGGCAGCCGCGGTGTTAGAACAAAGACCGTTGCTGCAATAATTTTTAAATATTGATATTTACGTTAATTTAAATTGGGTAACGTTATATATTTATTCGTGGAGTCTTTTAGACGGTGCCGAACGAAAAAGTTTCTTTGTGGACTTCGTAACTTATTTATTACCTTGCTCTTAGAAAGAGAACCATTTCTACAGAATAATAGTTTCAGCAGGATAAAAAGGTGTTAGGAAAATACTCCACCAAATTACGAGAGTTGTTTCTACACTAAAAAATTCCAATAAACTTGAGCCTGGGAGTTGGAAATAGTTTAGTACAGAAGATACATTGTGGTCGTAAATAAGTGTTCCTTGCCTTCCGATATTGATCCAAAGATAGCGAGGGGGGGCTTTATTTGCAATCACACTGGTTCTTATTGGCAATTTTTCAAAGGAAATTTTTAGTACCATTTTCAATTGGCTGTTGTTTTAACCCGTTAACTTTGTATGAAGCTTGCATTGGGTGAAACTTTATTTCCTTAATCCTAAAGCAGATGGACATACTTTATTCTACCGGCTGAAATAAGAGTTCAATCAAAGATAGGATTTTGAATTTTTTAGGACGAAAATGATAAGGTGCGAGCTGCTAACTAAAGATTTGTATGATGAATTTTAAATCAATGTTTAAAAAGTGTCATCTTCTTAATTTCATCCAGGCAATCCTTTAGGTATATTCAGGGCATTTTCAGGGTCTACATCGAACTCGAATAGCTTATCTCTTACAACTTTCAAGAAAATAACTCGCCACAAAAGGAAAAGAGTACTTATACTTCGTTCGTACATTTACTGGCATCCTTTCCAGGCAGATCGGTTTCGAAACCCAGGTCATAGTCAGCTTTAAAATCTGTTGAGACCAACAAGCACTTACAAATATAGTACAAAAATAAACTGAATAATAAAGTAGAAATTGTCTAAAGGAAAGTCTCATGCGACGCAAAAAACCCACAAACCCACCCAAAAAATAGTGCTCATAAACGTTGAATGTCTTAGGTTAGGTCACAAGGTCTTGGGTTATGGCAGGAGAATGAAAAACTTTTCCGTTACTGGTTTTAGGGCCAAGTTTAAAAATAATTTAACATCCAGGTTCCGTTGTGTTTTGAAAATAATTGATGTCATTTACGGAAAACAACTTATTAAAATTAATTTTTGTATAATGATGTTGAATTTTTGGTTTATGTTAAATACTAATCATAATAATATGTTTATACACAACCATACTATAATAATCACATTATTCTTGTACATTCTCAAGATTAACGCTAATCTTTATTCCCTCGTGAATAATATTCATAGAATAATGAGTTGTCATGGAAACGAAACATGTCGTAGGCAACTGGCAACTTAAGAAGTAAACCACCCTAAATCGGTACTTACCACTGGTTCATTCAAATAATTATCCTTGTATTACGACGTATTACGACGTAGCGAGAAAACCGTCATCTCTCTGACGCCTCAAACGATCGCGCCGTCGATTAGCGAAATCAGTCGTGATTCTAAAACTTTTTAATTATCTTTGTGGTACGTATAACCTACCATATTTGAGAAAACCCGAAATCTTAGTCGTGAATAAAGTATAGTATTATACTCGCATTTAATGAGCGCTACTCTCTCGGACATGTGCTACTCGATTCGCTCGTGGGCCCAAACGTTACCCTCGAGAATAATGATTCTCATTAAATGCTTGTTGTATAATATACTAATTCTACGACTGTTTAATAATATGTAATAATTCATTACTGACGGGTTCAACTATCAAATGACACACGCTTAGGGACATTATTATTACCAATAGTTAGTTAACTAAAAGTTTGATTGATTGCTTCCATAAAACAAAGAACTATTGCATTCGCTCTATAAAAAGCATGTCGTAGAAAAAGTATAGTATTCTGTACGCATAGTAGTAGCTATTACTTACTTTCATCCTCGTGAGTATAATTAGAAGAAATAAATAATTAGAATTGAGTATAATAATAGCCATCATTATCATTACATGCTCGTTGAATAGAAGAGAGACGCAAAGAAGGAAAAAAATAAAGGTTTCAAAGGTAACCAGATGGCAAAAATAAATGAATGGGTAATATATATAAGAATTATTATTATTAACGGTTATTATATTCATTAGAAGAAGATGTATTGTGAGTTTAATTAAGCAATCTATACTTTTAGAGTCTTTAAAAATGACGTTTTCAAATTTGAAAATTTCAATTGGGAAGGTTTTCACGGCCGGTCAAAACACCGAGTAAGTGTTTCCGGGCTTTGAAGCTGTGGTCCAATTGAATTTCTTCCTGACGTTTCGTTTACACTGCGGCAGACATTAACAAAGGCGATGAGGCAATGTGCGAAGTGATTTCCCGTGCTTCCCGACGTTGACTGATTCGACTGTAGCACTGTGATCCTGTGGTATTTATCCCCCCCCCCCCCCGCCCCGGTTGCGCCACCTACAAGAAGGTAACTCGTGATCCAACTGCCCGGATTCTGAGGGCCACCAACAATTTAATCAAGAAAGTGGCATCGGATGAAATGACTAAGCATTAAAAAAATCAGAAACCTTGCAACTAAGACTGTACGGTTTGCCAAAGATCCACACACCGGATGTGCCACTTAGACCCATCGTGAGCACCATAGGAAGCCCGACCTACGAAATCGCGAAACACCTCATAAAACGGCTGCAACCTAAAATAGGAAATACTGACAGGTTTATAAAAGACTCCACTCATTTTGTCGAAAAAACTGCGTTTTTTGACTCTTTCTCCAGGAGAAAATCTCGTTAGCTTCGATGTTGTTTCACTCTTCATGATGGTACTCATTAAGGAAGCGATGGAACATATTAACCAGGAACTTCCACAAGATATTGCCAAGTTGTTCCAACATTGCCTAGCCACTACATATTTTCAATAGAAGGAAGATTTCTACGAACAAACTGAAGGTGTAGCTATGGGCAGCTCCCTTAGTCCAGTCCTTAGCCAACTATTTTAAAGAAATTTTCGAGGCCAAGGCGTTGGAAACCGCAAATAAGAGGCCAAAGTGCTGGTTCCGATACGTGAACGACACCTTTGTTATTTGGAATCACGGCGAGGGCGAACCTCAAAACTTCCTCTTACTCACTCTGTCAACCAAAAAATTCAATTCACTATGGAGATGGAAAAAGAAGGACGCCTAACGTTTTTGGATGTCTTAGTAACAAGGAGGCCGAACGAGAAGCTTGCGCACACCATTTATAGAAAACCAACACACACTGACCGATATCTCAATAACGGATCTAATCATCATCCTAAACAGAAAAGGGGAGTCATAAAGACTCTGTCTGTGAGAGCTAAGAGAATTTGTGAGCCAGCTGATTTGGAACGGGGAATGAAGCATCTGAAAAAAGCCTTTGGTTGGAATAGACACAGCAAGCACGAGTTCGATAGAGCCGTCCGTCCAAGGAATGTAGAGCGCTCAGAACGAACAACGGGAGAAGATGAAGAAAAGCGCGGATGGACTAGTCCACAAAGAAACTGACAGGATCGGCAGGCAGGCTCTGGACCGGAAAATCACAGTGTTAAAACTGTCTTTAAACCCACGCGTACAATACAACAGAACTTGAGATCGGCCAAAGGCCGCAGAGATCCTCTATCGGCATCCGGAGTTTACCGAGTTCCATGTAGCTGTGGCTCGGTATAGATTGGCACCACAAAACGCAGTATCAACACGAGGATTACGGAACACAAGAGGAGATGTAGGCTGGAACAAACACAAAAGTCAACAGTAACAGAGCACGCTCTCTCCGAAGGTCACGATATCCTTTTCAAGGAGATGGATATCTTATATCAATCGCAGCGTTTCTATCCGAGACTAACGAGAGAGGCCATTGAGATCTTTAAACACGACAACAACCTCAACGCTTCTAAATTCAGACTGGAAGCGAGTTCTACGACATACTTCAAGTGCGCCGAAGCCCCGCACCGCCACTACCCCCACCCCAGTCTGCAACACCACGCAACACTGCAACACCACGCCGGGGGAATAAATACCACGGAGCTCACCACAGTCGAATCACTCAACGTCGGGAAGCACGGGAGATCACTTCGTTCATTGGCTTATCGCTTTTGATAATGTCTGCCGCAGCTGTAGATTAAACGTCAGAAAGAAATTCCATTTTTCCACGGCCGAAAAACATTTTAGATTGTAAAATTACTGTTATTGATATGGTGTGACTCCACATTTATTTACAGAAGGATGCAAAACCGCCAGAAAGTTACTGTTTGGGAAGGTAGATTAGGAACACTTTAGATTGTAATTTTCACTAGTTTCGAAAATATTTGCAAAAAACCGAAATTTTGAAAAAATTTTATAATTTTTTCTAGTCCTAATTTGAGGAGAAATATAAAAGTAATTGATACTTCTTTTTAGCCACTTTCTTCTCTCTTCATCGGGGTATTTAGTTTCAAATTTAAAATCCGACGTTTCGTTTTTATGCAACCATCATCTATATTTCTTTTTAATACGGTCCTGCATTCTTTATATCGGATTCTAAATCTTACAATTCTGCGACCACTAATAACTCTATTAGCTTTTAGGTCAGATTTTGCTGATTTTGTGTTGACATCGCAGTCCTCAGACTTTTTCATAGGTCGATAGTTTAGTCGGATTGCGAAACTGTTTGATTGGTGATATGTACCGTTGGACAGTCTGCGTACCTACCACCAATCAAACAAATTCAATCAATTGAAACAATCATTTGTAGTGGGCGAATATTTAGCCCAATCCGACTACACCATTGGCCGATAAAAAAGACTGTAGTCTGCGGGGCCAAAAAAATCGTTATCCGACTTTATCAACAAATTTTAACAATAACATCGCAAATTCAGCTAAATCCTGCCTAAAAATTAATTAATTGTCGCATATAAATGCAAAGAGATTCAAAATCCAAATATAAAAGGTCCAGGACCGTATTTAATAAATTAAATCAATGATTGCATGAAAATGAAACTCCTTAAACATTCTAGAAACGTAGGTTTTTTTAAAAATTGAAAATACCACGTTTAAGACGAGAGCAAAAGGAGGCTCTAAAAATCAATTATTTTTAATTATCTCTATAAATTAAGACTAGAAAAAATATGTAACCAGCCGGATTTTTTGAAATTGTTTTATAGACTTCTATTTGCGCAACTTTGCCCCAATTAAACCTTCTTCGTATCTTTTCAAATAACCGAGATCTTCGTGGTTAAACTAAAAAACTCCCACTTTGACGATTTCAAAAAACCTTGAAATTTTTTTGAAACCTTTATTTATGGAAGGGGGGAAGAGGACATCAAAAAGAGCAAGAAACCGTTAGACTCACTGCAATCCGTCCATTCTTTCTAAAGTTACAAGTGATCAAAGTTGAAAATTGAGAACAAAGACGGAAAAGTCCAACTTTGGTCGATTTGAAAAATTGTTGGAATTTTTTTTTTGAATTTTTGATACTTTTGTGTGTGGGAGAGACAGAAGACCAACCCAAAGAAGAGCAATCAACAGTTGAGTTTACTTCCATGGGTCCATTCCTTTTAAAGTTACAGGCGATCAAAATTCAAAATTGAGAACAAAGGAGGAACTAGAATTTGAAGACTCTTGTCAATTTGAAAAAAATTTCAAATGTTTTTTTTATTTTTTTTGTGGGGGAGAAAGAGGACACCAAAAAGAGGGAAAACCCATTAGATTCACTGCAATCCGTGCATTCTTTCTAAAGTTACAGGTGATCAAATTTGAAAATTGAGAAAAAAAAATGGAAAACCGCTCAAACATGTCAACTTTAGCTTTTAAGGAAAAGAATACATTTTCGAGCAGTTTCAATCCCCTAACCTCAAAGAGGATTAAAAACCATTTCGCTGCAAATCATTTGTAAAGTTTAATCGGCGCCGTTTTGGATTGGTTTAACCAAATGACATGATATTTGGTAAATTAACCAATGTGGGGATACCTTCAAAAGCAGGTATCCTCACTCGACCCCTCTTTTCATTAAAAATTTCAGGTTCAATGCCCCCCCCCCCCCTTCTTGGGGGTTCAGGTTTAGAGTTCCATTAAAAAAGTTTGATGGTACTAACTAAGAATGGCTATCCTTCTAGCCAGAGTTTAGAAAAATGGATGATAAAGAAATTGATCTAGATGATAAAGTTAAATAAAAAAAGTTTTCCTGCTACAAAGAAAAATTTTTAATAAGATTATTGAAAGCCTGAAATCACGTTTCGGTAGAGAAGAACTCCAGATGGAATAACGCGTTTGGGTAATGGCAAGTCCAAGAATAATAATATTAGCAATATATAGTGACAATAAATCTCAATTATGATTTCTGGAGACTCTTGAAATGGATTCAGAAAAATACCCAGCCATTGTTTTTCCATCAATGGAGGCGCGCCTACCAGAGGAGTATTGCTGAGATTGCGACAACGTGCTTCCATAAATCATTGTTTTGAAACAGAGCGGGAGCAACAGTTAATGGAAAACTCGTGAAAACAAATATGATGACGAAGGAGAGAGTGCTAATGGCTTTGCAGAATCTTGGACTGATCAGACAAAAACCAATTCAGCGTGGCGTGTTATACCTGGAACTACCTCCTGGAAGAGAAAATTGGTTTTCTTTGCAACAGTTGTGCTTTTATTGTAAGGGACTTCATGACACTGCCAAATTGAGGGAACAACCATAAACAAAGGAAAAGGTTTTGTCTTATAAGAGAGCATGTTTGTGTTGTTTTAGGGTTATCCATCTAGCAAAATGTCAAGGCTATATAAGGTGTTTAATTGGTGATCTACCATTTTGAAGTATCTTGAAGACCAATAAAGCGCATCGAAATAAAAAGCGCGAAACATCTTGGACTTCCATTGTCTTTATTCAGTTTTTTACACGACGTTTCGAGCAGTGGAATCTCTGATCAAGTGAAACTTGAAAATGAAATTCCACTGCTCGAAACGTCGTGTTAAAAAACTCAAAAGAGACAATGAACTCCAAGATGTTTCGCTTAATAGTACATCATTGTCTACCACCTTTAAAGAAACAAAACAAAAAGAGATTGACAACATGATTAGTGAAAATGAAGTTCATAACCAAGTATTAAACAACAATTAAATGTATTTTTTGACCTTATTTGTCTACTTAGGTAGATATAGAAAGAGGTGCCTAGTATGAGCGTTGATTGGTTGCCATTGGGTGTCCAAGATCTTAGGTGTTAAAGTCAACAGCAGCAAAACTATATCTTCAAAATTATCAGTTAAGGTGACCGTTTTTTCAATTGAGACTATAGATAAGTGTGGGAAGGACCTATTGCAGCGTGGTCCCGATGCCATATGGCCATCATATCATCCCTTGTTGTACAATATGCTATAAATAGCTTTAAACAATTTATGGTTACATAGAGATTAAATAAATACTTTTTTTCTAAGGAAATTGTAACTAAACATTTTAGCCTTATTAACTGACATTTACAGTTAATAAGGTTAATACAATAATTATCAGACTATTACTTAAAGTACCTATAAATTGTTGCTACCAAACCGTAACAAAAAACTAATGACGTTAATAAGTTATCACATTGTAATATTCTAACATCTAATACCAGGTCGCGAGTGTTAGAGGTTAGCATATTTGTAAAACAATTGATCGGCACTTAGATGTATTTATCACCCAGTAATGATCTCTGCTATGGTTACCCAGATTGAGACAAGCCGAACATTTGTCATTTCCTGGATACTATGCAAACACTTTTAGAGAAAAGTCCTCTATCTATATTAGAGGACTTTTCCTTAGCTTATATTAGAAATGTAATACTCTCTTAAGATCGCATCACGTGTATAGGTACAGTTTCTATGGCAAGTGCAATGAAGAAAGCGTTTCAGCTTGATCTGTATTTGTAAATATTCGTTATCAGAAGACAAAAAAAATTTACTAGACATAAATGACTAAAAAAAGGTATTTTTTCTCCAAGACTGCAGATTCTGGAAGCATATCTTGACACACCTCTCAGAACCATATCTTTACACTCTTTGAAATGTTGTAATGTAAAAACTTTAACTGAGAAGAACCTTGTGGTCTGTGTATTCTTAATGTTCTTAATGCTTGTAGGTTCCCTTCTGGGTGTTTTGGTGGTGGTTTCCTCATAGCGATGGAAAGCCTGCTGTGCAGGATTGGGACAACAAGAAAACTAGATTTGCAGGCAATTTCAGGAGTTTATCGACCTACTGGAACTGCTTGGGTATTTTACATTAGGTCATACAATATTCTGGTTGTACGAGAGGAAATGTTACTCAGGACAATGCAAAGTGTTGTCTGGAGCGCAAAAGGATCGACCAGTTGAAAAATTGCTTGAGTTTGTGAGGCATGTGAAGATGAGTTTGTTGTGATGTGCAGCGTGCTTCCATAAATCAATTGATCTGCGGAGCTCAATTGATCTGACAAGATTGGACCCCGGTGGTGGATGAGTTTGCTCAGAGGGTGTGTAGTCCAATGACTCTGGCAAGTATGTTTAAATTCTATATTGAGATTACTGAGATATCATTTGAATTTGTCAATGAGTTTGAATCAGTGTTGATAATAGGTTTGAAGAGTTTATATCTGTGTTCCAGATGATACATTTTGCGTCATTTTCTTTAAGGTATTATAGGGTCAGGTGATAATTTTAACATTTTCTTGAAGTGCCTAGCCTCTGTGGATGTTGGCTATCACATTGGTCCAAATTCACTGCCGTTCTGAATAGAGCTGTCGATTTCATTCCAGTCCATGTTCATAAGTTTCGCAGCCATGATATTCGTCTTCGTCCTGCTGACCTTTGGCCCTCTATTTTCCCCTGTACAATGAGTTGAAGAAAGTGGTATTTTTAATTTCGCATGATATATCCGAAGTATTTCAATTTTCTGCGTTTAACGTATTGCAGGTATTCCAGTTGCCCATCGATGCGTTGCAATACCGTATCGTGTGACACGTGGATCCATGAGATTCTGAGCATGCTGCACATCACATCTCAAATGCATCTATGCGCTTAAGTAAGGGTCCACGCTTCTGCTCCATATAGGAGGATTGAGAGTACGTAGCATTTTAAAATTCTTATTCTAGTACGAATGTTGAGGAATAGGTTGTATAATATGTTACGCATCTTGTTAAATGTACCTCTCGCTTTTTCGATTAGGCACTTTATTTTTCGAGAGTGATCCCAGTCCTTATTCAAGGTGCAGCCGAGATATGTAACTGCCTCGGCCATTGTGAAAGCTACATTGTTAGCGGTAAACTGTAGGTTGCTGATGGCGGTTTTACTGATAATTAATGTGTGTCTTCTTATAGTTTATCTTCAGTATCATCAGCGTATCTTAGGTTATTTATTATTTCTCCTTTATTACAACTCCATCTTCTATGTTGTCTAATGCCTCTTTAAATAGATGTTCTGAGTACACGTTAAATAGAAGAGGTGACAGTATACAACCTCGGTGTAGTCCTCTCCTTATGCTAAACTCTTCTGATGTTTCGTTATCGACTCGAACAATGGATTTTTCTTGTAAGTATAGCTTTGATATTATATTTGTGCCTCTGTCATCAATTCCGGATTCGCGTAGGATTGAGATGAGTTTATCATGTTGGACTTTATCAAAAGCTTTTTCAAAGTCTATAAAGCATGCAAAGACATCGGCGTTAACGTCCCGTGCTCGTTGAATCAGGACCTGTATTGAGAATAACGCCTCTCGGGTGCCAAGTCTTTTCCTGAAGCCAAACTGTGTGTCACTTATTCTCTCGTCGAGTCCTCTATATACGCGTGCTGTATGATATAAAGGAAAGCTTTTAGGATGTGACTCAACAAGCTGATTATACTGTGATCGGAGAATTTAGTTGCAGTCGCCTTTTTGGGAAGCGAGATGAATGTCGACAGCAGCCAGTCATTTGGCAATTGACCGCCTGTGTAAACTTTGTTGAAGAGGTTGCTCAGCAGTTTTATCTGTTCTGGGTCCAGTAGTTTCAGGATTCCTCCATGAATCTGGTCTGACCCAGGAGCTTTGTTGTTTTTTAGTCGTTTGTTAATTCCATTTCTTTCTGTGTGATGATAGGCCCTTCCTCGCCGACTATTGCGGGCACATTATCGCATTCTTCCATGTACTGCTTCCATCTTGCAAGTTGTCCGTCTCGATAATGATGTTGTCTTTCCAGTTCAAGATTATCCTTGGACCCCGTCCTTGATATTTTCCTGTTGCTTCTTTTATTTTCTTATGAAGGTTAAAGTTGTCGTGTTTTTCTTGCAATATCTTGATTTCGACACATTTTCCCTGTAGCCACCGTTCTTTGGCCTCTTTAATTGCTATTAGGACTTTTCTGTGTAGTTCCTTCTATTTTGTACTATCCCAGTTTCTGTGTTGTCTTCTTTCTTCCATATGTTCCAAGATAGAATCTGTCATCCATTGTTGTCTTTCTACCATCCTGTCCGATCTTAGTTCTTCTTCTGTGACGGAGGTTATAGATACTTTTATTTTATTCCATAGACCTTCTATCTCTGTTTCGTGGTTGCTGTTTTCAGATATATTTTTGAGTTCTCTGTTTAGACTCTCCCTTGTTTGCTGGAAGTCGTTGTCTTGTTTCAGTTTCCGCATGTCAGCAGTTGTTGAGGGTTTCTTTTTGACTATTTTCTTTAGTCGAAGTTTAGTGAGATCTAGTAACAGGTTGTGATCTGATACCGCGTTGCGATATCTTCTGTTTATCATCACAAAGTCGATTTGATCGCTCACGATTCTATGGTTGTTATCGGCTGGGGTCGGCCAAGTGTACAGTCTTCTGAGAGGTAGTTTAAAGAAGGCGTTCATGGTTGTGATGTCCATTTCTTGGCACAATTCTATTAACCGTTCTCCTCTCTAATTTCTCACTCCCAGTCCAAAAACACCAACCACATCCTCAACCCTTCCCTGTCTGATCTTAGCGTTCATGTCGCCCAGAATTATGTTAATTTCGTCCTTCTTTGTGTGTTTAAGAGCAGTTCTAAGCTGTTCATAGATTATTTCAATTTTAACATGAGCTGGTTTAACGTTGGGTTCCCACCCATACGCGACCACTTACTGGGTGAGCTCAGTACGCAGTATGGGCGTAACGACAAGTCTAGTGTCTGGGGAGTGACTATAAAATTTGAAATACTACTTTAGAGACCAAAATAAGTTCAAATAGCAAATTGAGTGAATCCTCAGGCAAGTCATCTAAATGGCCGAGGCAAATTATAAAATGAAATGCGGGGTGCAAATGAACAAAACAGTTTTCCACTATGTATTTGCGACTTCACACAGACGGATCTTCGAGAGGTTGACATATACTATCAGGTTAATAAATGAACCTTCATTCTCTGGCAAGCAGAAGAACCATACACCTGTTTCGATGTAACTTCATTATCTGTTAACATCACCCTGACGGGCTGACATTACATCGAAAACGGTCAATGGTTCCTGAATCTGACCTGGAACGAAGTTTGGTTACTATGTGGTTTTGTATGTCCCTTCTGGAAGATACTGCCATTGTCAAGTGGCGTCACGTGCAAGTTATAGGGGTGCAGAGAGGGTGAGAAGAGCTTTATTTACCCCAGCAGACATCTTCGGTGACTATTGTGAAAACAAAACAAATACAAATATAAAACTTAGACAGTATTTAGATAATATTAAAGTTAAGATAATAAAAAATTTTTGGTGTACCCATTAGTAAACTCTCTTCTTAACGATTGAAACATTAGTAATACTCTGCATTTCCCCAGGAAGCATTCGAAACGCCCTGAGTGTTCTACAGTACACCCCTCTCAAAAAACGCCATTCTGTGGAATGGTATACTCAGCTGCTCCCGGCCTCTAGTCATCATGGACATGCACTCTGAATAGAAGTCTTTGTTCAGCCAGAACAGCCTCATATTTTTCTTCACAAACATAATCAAGAGTAAAGAGAAGGCAGTGTCAAAATTCTCTGATCAGGGAACAGTTGCCTACAAGATGTGAGTTGAGAAACCCCCAACATAGAGGTCAGAATCCTTTGCTGAACCCTAAAGAGGTCCAAAATCTAAGACCATACATTGATTGGATCTGCGCAAAGTAAAATACTCGCAACACTTCAACAGAGACAATAGGTCTTGATCTAAGCATCAAGCCACACAGTTTTGATAGCCGGGATTGGACTTGCGACGTGTGGCACATCCAGTCCATTGTAGGATCCAAATACACTCCCAGAAATTTTATGCTGGGTATAGTTGCAATAGACTTGCCTTTAGTTGCCTGTTAGATAAGAGGCAACAAGGTTCAAGAAAGCTTCCTTGATGCCAGAAGCACTCAACCCACTAGGCAAAACCTCATGACAAACAGTATCAAAGGCATTTGACAAATCGAAATAGAGTCCCGCAACTCGTCTGCCCCCATCGAACTCATCCACTAGAAAGCTCATACCATGGAATATTGCCATTTCAGTCTCTCAGTCAGATCTTCCCGGAACAAACCCAAACTGACTATTTATGATGTTGTATTTATTTAGATGACTCCAAATGCGATTGTTAAATAGCCTTTTCGAATACTCTAGAAATGGATATCGGTGTTGATAGTATTATAATAATGAGGAAGAAAAAAGAGGTTCAGGATGACAGAGTTATTAGTTTTCAGACTACCAGTATGGATTTAGATCAAAGGGTCAGAATACCACCATGGGAATTGTAAATCTGTATATTCGGGATTCATCATAAGAGTCAATTCATTGCATACATACTTTGTGACCTCAGCAAAGTTTTTGATCGCGTCATCATTGTTCGTAAACTACAGGGTTTTCGGTTCGGATCTAACAGAGTGAGGTTTCTATTATCACACCTTTCATCAAAAATACTAAGGGTCGAGGGAAGTAGTGACTTCAGCGAAGAGAGCCCTAGATATAGTATAGTGGGAAGAAATTCGGTCACGGGACTACTCTCTTTCCTATAGTCATTAAATTCCTAATGACACCACCATCTCGACGAATTTGTCTGTGGGGGAGGCGGTATAGGGTGAGGGTGTTGGATGGAAAGTCGGGAAGGCTGAAATTTTTTTTTCATGAGTGAGACCCCATAAATGCCGAACTGTACTTACTTTGTGTACGATAAAAAATGAGATATTATAGAGCACTGAACTACTTTCTCGATTAAAAATACGAAACAGCAGCTTCCCGTTCAAATTTAGATTTTTTTAAGGGTCAATGCAATCATAAAAGACGAGATTATTATTTTACACTCATCAGTGCCAGCCTTATTCCTAGGAAATTCCGTAAATTCTCTATCTCGCTCCAAGTGATGGCATTTGACGAATAATGAACTTTTAATAAGCTATTACCTACTGTAATAATGACTACTTTACACACTCGCAATATTCATACTGCATTAACGAATCTCACAGCCTTATGTAAGTACCTAATTTCTTGAGATTACGGTGGATGATTCTAATCCAGTGCTTCTCTTTGACATCAAACCATCAGTATGTGGTAACTAAGGCAAAATTTCTCATCCTGGAATCGCCCAAAAAATCTACGTCATCTAGATGACCGTCATGACTTATGTATGACGTTCCCTCTTCGTTTCGCGAATAGACGCAAGGCCAGACGATATACAGTTAGTTGCACGGCATCCAAACAATTCGAGCATTTGCATAATCGAAACCGATCGTTTATTTATTTATTGCGGGAAAAAGTCGATCGGTCCTCTTGATGCAGTGGCCGAAAAAAACTTTTTTATTATAATAGGTCTTTTAGGTTGAAACGGACAGTAAATATGTCATTCGACCCCCTCGTTTAGACTTGTTTAGTATCGGAATTTCTGCAAGAGGATTCCGCAATATCGGCGAGTTTTTGCGACGATCCTGTCTAATTATCGATGCCTCATTAATAGCGCGAACAATATTTTTGTCACTTTAGCCATGTTATTGACAAAATGTACACCTGAAAAATCCTTGAGGGTCCTATTTTTACCAGACCTCAGTCTATTTCCCAACCACTTCTCATAAATAAAACGAATATCTGCAACTACAAACGAAACTTTTCTGCTCATTTGTCATCGGTGAACCAGATTTTCAGAAGAAGACGTCTATTTTTATGTAACCGATACGTCTAAACATTTAAATTGTGACCGGCTTCGTTATAAACTAGATGATGATTAACGTCACCTGTCTTTTTTATTTCCAACAAATCACCGATTTACATAAACACGCTAATAAGACATTTTTTTAGTGTGTTTAATTGGAATTAATGTCTAATTTATGCTTGCGTGGAAAGACGGAAAGTGAAGAAATACTTCGCCATTTTTTTATCGAATAGTTTATCTCTAAGATGTACCTTCGACCTAATAATAAATTTTAATTAATTGGCTCAACCGAACAGGACATAATAGAGGTTCAAGAATAAGCTCTTTCAAAAATAAAAAAAAATTACAAGCAATTATTTTTGTCGGGATTATATAGAGAGTGGCCCAATTGCCATCATAATAGCATTGCTAATTCTTAAACGTTTAAAAAGAGCTAAAAAGAAGGAAATAATAGACGAAAGTTTGATGGCAATAGTAGAGAGTGAATACACATTTTTTCAGAAATTTTCGCCAAACTTTAATCTCTCTGGTCCTCAAATTCTTGCAGAACCAAGGACATCATGAAGACAAGAGATATAAAGATTCTGGCATTCAGCCTTTCGTTAGAGGCATTCTGCGAAACCCAGTCCACCGAATTCTAAGTACCACAATTTCTAACCACCGCAGACGTAAACTGTGACAGGTTCTAAAAGGGAATTTTGAGTGGTTAAAGACCATATCACTGTTGGCAGCACTTAAAAAACCTGGCTGATAGGAATGCTTTCACGTAAGATGTAACCAAATTCACAGTTTTTAGATCAACTTGATTGTTAGAACAGCAACTAATCTTAAGAAATTGGTAAATCTGTCAAACAAAAATTGGTAAACTTGATCTAGCCATCCGCAGTGTTTGCAGTTGAAACACCCCTTCCATCAAGATTTAACTAGTTGATGCTTTTCTTAACTCAACTTGTGACTTAAAAGTGAAACTACTCTTTGCATTAACAAATAACAAGGCCAGTTTGGTCGGCCAAGAAGATGTTAGTTTAATTCTCATCTAGAAGCATTAAGTTTATAATACCTTTGACATTTTTTTTAGAATCAATTTGGAGATCATAGGTGATCATATTCTTCAAACCGCAGGAGAACTAGTTGCATCGCTTCATTTTGAAATTGTTTGTGATAGTAATGCAACCCAACTAAACCTTCTTCTTGACTGTTTTTTAGTTCATCCAATTCTCAGTCTTAAGAGACTTTTACCTTATCGAAGTTCTGCTTAATAGCACATCACCATCAAGCTTGGATTGCGTTAAGGTTACCATTTCCATTATTTCACTGAGGGAGTCTTCCATTTCTGCCGTCCTAGCTTTGGTACTTAAAGGCATAACTTTCCAACTCCAAAGTGGCAAGTCCTCTTTCGTCGAATTTGGCACTGGCACTCATTGTTCCATAGCTTTCTTCCTTATCAGACCATCTTCACCGGGCACCCCAGCACAACCTTCTTGGGCTGATTTCATTTTACCACACCAAGTGGATACTATAGTGAGTTACTGAATTACCGAAAACAACTGTACTTTTCTCGGTACTTTTCTTATACTATCAGCTCATCTGCATCCGATCCAGCTAAATTATTCTTAATTTCTAACGTAAATGACAATAAGGAAAGATGCACAGGGACAGAGAAAACTAAAACAAAGAAAGTAACTAGAGAACAACATTATAAACGATATGTCTAAAAGCACTTTTTTTGGATATATCATCTGTGACGTTTCTTATTCTGCAACGTTTCTTCAATTTATTACAGCTAATTTTTGGCTCGTTGAGAGCGCCGGTAAGCTTGGATGACGAGTGATTAACTCGAAGAGACAGATCTCCAAAAATCTTTTTGTTAGTAGAGATATATCTGCTCAAAATTTGTTGATATTATCAAACTTTTACTGACATTCACATCTCCCAAAAACTTGTCAGCACCGCTTTTTATCTAGCGATCTACTTTAGCACAGCGGTCACAAAAAATTAGACCTCATAAGCTCAAAACTGTCAAAACTTAGTTTGAATGTATGGTGCTACAAACCTTATGAAGTACATAAGGTAGTCTTTCGACAACTCTTCACTTTTGACTCAAACACGAAGAGTGATTCGAGACAAGTGTACATCCCCAGATACGCATCCAGTAGAGCATATAGGTTTTGAAACGCTACTGGTAGGTGTCGAGGTTAAGTTAAGCAAAGAACTCCTAAACACGAGAACGTGCATCTTGGCAGTATTGAGCCGGTTGAGGGTCAAAAGGTTTGTTTCGCAATGGAGTTGCGCACCGACAAATTAATTTTTCAACACAATTCTAATATCGTCATCAAATGCTGTCAATGATTTTGTAATTTTAAGGAGAATCAAGTCATTAACTGAAGCAGGAAAAGAAAAGGCCCAACACCGGGGTCCTGGGGCAATCTACTGGCCACCCGCTTGGGCTCAGACACCTTTTCATCCATAGTTCCGTCAGACAAGAAGGTCCAAAAACCATCTAAGCGCCACACCTTGAAACAGTTAAAACAGATATCTTGTGAGGGAGTATATCCCTATCCACACAATCAAATGCCTTGGAGAAATCACAAAACATTGCCGCCGATGCCTCTTTCTTGTTTATTCCAGTCGGCATCCTTTTTGGTTCTAACTCGAATCCCAATTGTCTGTTACTGAGTACTTTGCACGCCCACTGACGAGATTTTCAATAAATTTGGAGCAAGCAGACAACGACGGTATTGGGTGGAAGTGAGAGGGACTGGCAGTGTGAAAACGGATAATAAGAGAAGCCCTCAGACGCCTAGGAAAACATCCACCTCGAACGAGGAATTGATTGAGTCTTCAAGAGCTACAGAGCTACGAATTTCTCTAAAGACTCCAAGTTTACGTTTTTAGACACTTTAAGTCATTTTTGGTGGGTTTTGACCTTAATCCTAGCCTGACTCTTCTCAAAAAACGTGAAAATTGTGATTTTTTAGATGAAATCACAAACTTCATTAAACAATTTTAGCCCTCATTCTAACCAGAATTTTTCAAAAAACCCAAAATTTTCACTTTTAGACACCTTATGTATTTCTTAATCAGTTTTGACCCTAATCTAACCTGGATTTGCCCAGAAACTTTTAATCTGCTTTTTTTGACGCTTTAAGTTGTTTTCAACTGATCTTGGTCATAATCTTAATTTGAGTTTCTCCAAACCTTCCAAATTTGCAGTTTGACACTATCTGAGTTTATTTTTCACTGATTTTGGCCTTAATTTTAGCCTGACTCTCAAAAAACATCAAATTGGTAATTTTTATATGAAATGAGTAATTTTTAATCCAATTTAGTGGTAATTGTAACCCTAATTTTTCCAAAGACTCTCCAAAAACTTTTTTTTTGCTCTGATTAGTTTTGAAATGATTTTGTCCATAATCTAAACTTTAATTTCTTCAAACCCTCTTAGGTTTATATTTTTACTCGGTTTAGTAATTTTCACAGATTTTGGCCTTAATCCCAAAACAACTCTCTCATAAAATATTAAAATTTATATTTTTAGATAAAGTGTTTTATTTTTAATCGGTTTTGTTCCTATTCTAATGTGAACTTCTTCAAAGAGTCCAAAGTTGCATTTTTAGACGCCTTGTATGACCCATTTTGACCCTAAGCCTGTCCTGAAATTATCCAGAAACTCTTAGTTTGTCTTTTTTAGACAGTTTGAGTGATTTTTAACCAAAATTGGTATTTTTACGAACTTTGAGTCATTTTGAGCCTGTTTTGGCTTAATTTTAGCCTGACTTTCTCAAAAAATATCAACATTGTCGTTATAAATGAAAGTCGTTATTTTAAGTCGCCTTTAGTCTTAATTCTGACCCTATGTCCAGGAACCCATCCCAGAGTTACCCTTTTTGTTTCTGCCAGTGACTCTAGAACATCCCTGCAGTCCTGAACGAGCTCTGAAGTCGTTCTGCTCCTGCAGATGGCTCGCAGAGTCGCCTGACTGTCGGAGTAGAAGTAGATGTCCTGCTCTGCTCCCTGTCTGACTTCTCTTTGTGTGGCCACCTTGAGTATTGCAAACAGCTCCGCCTGGAAAACCGTTGGGTGGCTTTCCAAGGTGAAGCTCTCGCCCTCTACATGGCCTGCTTTATATATTCCGGCACCTGACGACTGTGTATTAGCCATTCTTGATCCGTCTGTATTAAATAACTGATTATTTTCAGAAGGTTACTGAAGCAGCTCTTCCTTGAATTCGTCCCTTGTTGGGATGTTTATCCCAAATAGCTGTTTCAGTCTCAGGTGATCGCTTGGGCGTCCCTCCTGCGACAGGACAATTAATGAGGTTGGCGATCTGCGTGTTACCACTTCCCATAGCTGTATCCTTCCACTAGTCGCAGCAATACATCTTCCTGCAGGATGCCTTAGCCTCCCTCTTAATCCAGATTGGAAGCTCCGGCAGACCCAGTAAGGATTGAGTGCTGCTCCCGGTGGTGTTCTGAATGCACCCGTTATGGCTAGGCAAACTGTTCTATGCAGTCTGGCCAACACATAGCTGCCTTGTCCACCGATGGTTATCCTCGGTCTGATTACCGCAGTGTAGAGACAGTTCAGGACGTGTGCTTAGGGTTTTCCATGTGAATCCTGAACCTGCAATAACATCACCCACAGCCGAACCATCATGTCTTTAATTCTGCTCATCGTCCACTGCCTGCTATCTCTGAAGGAGGCCGCAGCCTTGCCAGTCGAAACGTCTCAAATTGAGCAAAGAAGTAGAACAATTTTGGCTAAAACCAACGATGACTATCCCGACTATCAGCTGGGAGTTAAATACGACGAATATCTTAGATCAGGTAGTTAGCCTCAGGCTTTAGTAGCAGAGGTTCACCGCACAGAGTGGGTGAGCAGAATCCTGTAGTTTTCCTTCTTTTGGTGTAGGGCACCAGCTCTGTCTTTCCATGGTTGACTGACAGTGCCTTCTCGGTACACCATTGTTCTATTATTCTACATGCCCTTTGCATTTGATCACAAATGACCAGTCCGTCTTATGCAAAGTTTGCGCCGAAAGGCTACAACCCCTCGGCTTGTAGCCTCTCCAAAAGACCATCCATTAAGAGGCACCATAGTGGAGGTGATAAGCAACTGCCTTGTGGACAGCCGCCCTCGACCTCTACTTCCCGCTGGTGATCTCCCAGAGAAGCCGTAACCTTATGGTTGCAATTCCTATCTTAACTTGAATTTTTTCTACAAACTTTTAGTTTGCATTTTTAAACGCTTTGAGTAATTGTTAACCGAATTTGGATATAATCTTAATTTGAATTTCGCCAAACCTTTTAAATTTGTATTGTTCTACACTTTGAGATATTTTAACCAATTTTAGCCTTAATTCGAGCGTGGCTTTCTCAAAAAGACAAAAAATTTTGCATTTTGAGATGGGATGAGTCATTTTAATCGATTTTGGTATTATTAAATACATATTTTTGGACGCATTGTGTAATTTTTTAACCGAATTTCATTCTAATCCTAACCTGAATTTTTGCAAAAACTTTTAATTTGCATTTGTAAATGCTTTTCTTATCAATCATTCGATTATTTCGATTATAAAAATTTATCGATTATGCCCAACACTAGTTAAAACCTTTGTTGCCCATATTTATAGTCATGACTTGACTCCAAGTAAGCCTCAAGTCTGGCTTTGACATTTATTTCCATTATGACTTACTTCACACTTTTGATTGAGCACATGCTCATGCTGAAATTATGACTATAAATACGGATACATGGCTATAAAAGTTGGAACCTTCATTTGTTTTGTTTGTAATTTCCAACGTGGCGGAGTCTTCATGCAATTCTTATGGAGTGATAAATTATGGACGCTGTTCCAGTCCAAAAGTTATTTCCCCCATTTCATTGATTGAATCCAAATACGTAGTCCCAAGAGGGGGGCTTACAAGATCTATAGTGCCCCAATATCAATTAAAGTTTACTCAGAATACCCAGTCCTTTTAGAAACTCCATTATCTTCTTGAGTGAGATTTGTGGACTTCCAAAGTTCTGAAATCTAAGTCTTTCAGCTAGAGGACATTCCCGCAGGATGTGTTCTACAGTCTCATCATCCTCCATGTACAGTCTGCATTCTGCCAGGCCTATCCTAAGCATGTGGTATTTCAAATGAGAGTGCCTAGTGTATAAGCCGATAGCGGCTTTGAGCTGTTGTTTGTGGAGGTTTAATAAGTCCTTTTCTTTTTTGATTTTGTCCTTTTCTCACAGGGTCCTTGTATGAAGGCCTTTGAGTGGACAAGGCCCAGGATATCTATCCAGTAACATTCGGTCTGTTCTTCCGCCATCTGGATTATCGTCCTCCTCGATGGCTCCCTGGCGATACCCAAAACCGGTTCCTGCTCTATGACGGTAGCATTAGCCGCTTCTCCTACAGGAGAATAGACGATTTCATTGCTCTCAAGGCCTTTGTGACCTAGAATCCATACTAAGGTTAGCGTAGTATGCTCCCCAATGTGATTCAGTATGTTTCAATCTCCCCAGACAGTTCTCGAAGAGATCCTGCTGGAGTCAAGTGCTTTGAGTGTCTGTTGACTGTCCGAATATATTTTAATATTTTTTTTGTCAAGTTTTGGTTGCTCATCGACCTGGCAGATATCTCAATGGCATAGAGCTCCACCTGAAATATTGTTGCGTGCTTTCCCAGACTCTCCTGGAGTCTGTATCTCTGTCCACCTCCATAAGCACCAGATCCCACTCCCTCGGGAGCTTTCGAGCTATCCGCGTACCAGCACTCCTCCTTGGTAGGGAGATCTACCTTGTAGGCCGAATAAGTGTGGGTGACCATAATGTGGACGAAAATTTTTTGAGGTGCCACGCCCACTTTTTGGTAAATTGTGACTTAATTTTCCCTTCGGTACTAAAAATTTGCTAGAAACAATTGTTTTGAATTTCATTCATCATCAAATGTTAATTGAATTAATATTTCTTGAAGCAGATATTTTGTTTTTAAAGAACATGGACTTTTTTCACAACTCATAAAAGCTCAAAGTACAATATCATAATACAAAGTATTGTCCTTTCAAATAACGGACGGTTGGCAACAATAGCAACAGCTTCGAAATAAAGGGTATCTCTAATTTGCTCACCTATTTCTTGTATTTACTACAGAAAATTTTGCTGACCCGTTAGAAGTTCTTACTTACCGGTATACAGGATAATAGCTGAGACAGTACATTATGTGTGAATTCTGTAAAAATCGGGCAGAAGATAACTTAGTTACAACCCTGTAAAATCTTTAAAAGTGAGATTTTTTGCTGACTCTATATATATTATTTACTGGCCGATTTTTACGAAATTTACACACAATGTGTAGGACCATCTCACCTATCACCCTGTGTACCGTTCAGCAAACATTTCTAACGGGTCAGCAAAGTTTTCGGTAATAAATGCAATTCTTATGGGTCAGCAAATTAGGAGATTCCCCAAATAAAAACGGTTCACCGCTCACTTCAGCTTACTAAAGTTGCTGCGGTGTTGTCAAATATTTATCTATTTCTTGGCATAAAAATAATCATTTCCGGAGAAAATACCAAGTAATCCGGAGCCCGGAGACTTTATATCAAAAACCGTAGTCTCGTGGTGAAATCCGGAGAGGTGGCAACTCTACATGTCCGAAGGCATACCCAGCAAAGCATGGCTGGTTAATTCAGCATTCAGTGAGTTTGGTGGATGCAGTGTTGCAGAGTCTGTATATACTCCACTTCGCTTTCCTCTCCCTGCCTGGCACTGATGGCCAGACAGGCTTCACGATGCAAGTTACTTAGTTTGCATCTCGCACTTCTTTGTCCGCCCTTGGAATGCCGGACAATGGCTCTATACTTGATCAGTGGTCTAGTGACCGTCACATACAGCCAGTGCATTAATTTGAGTTTTAATCCCCAGTTTTTTCACAGTTTCTTTACAGGGCCTGCTAAAGTATCCAAAGACAATTTAGACCTGGTGATTATTCTTTCCATATGTCTTATTTAGTGCTACGCCCAGATATTTCACCTCCTCTGCTAATGGTATGGTTTGCCCAGCAGGGAGGGAGGCCTCAAATACAACACAAATATTACGTGCTTACAACCTGACAAATGATGATGTATTGTACAGCCGTGGACAAAACGTCTTTACTTAGTGCTGATCTACATGAATACGAGTCCCAAAGTACCTAAAATGTCCATGAAATGCACCATACCTTGAACGGGTGTACCTATTCCAAGTTCGTTCCTGATAATTGAGGAGTGTGTATAAAATCTGAATAATCATCTTGTGGAATTTCGTCATAATTTTCCATTCTCACTAACGCACGTTTACTGAATGAAATAAAAAAATTACGTCATAGACATAAGTCGCATACCAACTGCCACTTAACAATGCCGAAAAACATGTTTTGACATTGATTCATTATCGGTTTGACACATTATTTTATTATCGTTTAAAATGAAAACTCCTGGATTTTCTGAACGGAAAGAGAACGAACTTTAAATTTGATAGATTACTTTACGAAAAAGGAATATGCAGTAAGACTCCTTTTACTTCTGACTTCAGTGCACCAAGTAAGTACCTTCTTTTCATACGTATTTTCTATGTTTTTGTTTAAAATTACCACGTTTAATGTCTACATAAATAAAAAGCTTCATATTGATGCCTTCATATTTGATCTAACTTATTTTAAACTATTAAAACCTACAAAGATAGCGTTCGGCCATAACTCAGAAGAAAAGAAAAGGATGGAGAAACAAAAGTCCATTTATTTTGATTATGTCATCCTTTTCTGTCAAAATTTCATAGCCTGCTAGATGAAGTTTTATAATGAAAACATGTACATGGTTAGCTCAAAGGGAGTTATTACAATTGATCGTTTATCTCCAGCAGAAACAAATTACTTTTGGAGAAAATTTAATGAGGGACGAATTATGGAAAATAGTAAAACAAAATTGACCTGCTAAGAGCTATAAGTAAGTATTCTTAATTTTTTTTTATAGATAATATCGGTCGACAGTAAGAAAACTCTTTTTTTAATAATGTAATTGTTGTCACTTGCCTAGTCAAAAACCAATTTTTTATCTAATTTGAGTTGGAAAAAATCAAGTATGCTTGTCAAATTGTTAAAGAAAAGCAAATTTTCTACAGAAAAAAGCATTTTTTACATGACAAATTTCACAAATCGTTATTAAGAAAAAACTTTTATTAACAAAAATTAATCTCTTTGATCTCTGATCTTTGATAAAATATAAAAAAAATATGCTTTCTTAATGGATTTTTGTTCTAATTTCTATACAGAAAGCAGTTTCCTGGTTGCAAAATACATCTAATAATGAATGCTAGATCAAAAAATGTTTTTTTTTCTTCTGGAGTTTTTTTATATCTAGGTACACTGTGTGTAACTACTTATTTAAATTACATTTCATTAATTTATAGTATAATTTATTTTTTTACTTAAATTATGTGTAAGTTGTATAATTTGTTTGTGAAGAATAATTTTTTGTTTAGGGTCGATGAAATAGTTCTTCGTTATGGTCATCGCGTGTTAAGACTGCCACCATATCACTGCCAGTTTAACCCAATTGAGATGGTGTGGTCAGAATGTAAGAGGTACTACGATTCCATAATAGGAGAATATTTAAGCGAAACTATCGATTTAAATTTGTGGAAACAACACGTTAAATTTGTGGAAGGAGTTGTTGTTGGAAAAGGCAAACATTTAGATACAGCTCTAATGGAGTCATTCTGTTTTATGCTTATTCTTTTAGGGTATACCCGAAAAATGGAGAGATTACTACAAGCACACGAATGAGATTATCGATAAAGCTTGGGAAAAAGAGAGGCTAATTGACTAAGAGAGGCTAATAAAGGACTGCAGCTGTTGTCAATTGCGTCTTTAGTCCCTTTCATCTCATTGAAATTAGACGTGTACTGGTTCGACACTCCTTATTATATCAGCAATTACACATTGGTGGACAGGTGGCAAATAGCGACTACACACAAACAAATGGCAGCAAGAGCAATAAAAAGAGCAAGATTTATACGTAGAAAAGTAACAAAAAAAAGATTCGCTGGAAGGAGTTTCTTTACACGTAAAAATAAAAACAATTTCCTGTTTAAGTAAGGAAACGGAAAGAAAAGCTGACGCATGCCGAGTATAAAAACAACCCACACACTGACCGATACCTCAACAATTGATCAAACCATCATTCGAGCCAAAAATGAAAATCGTAAAAGTTCTGTCTTTGAGAGCCAAGAGAATTTGTGAGCTGGAATAAAATAGAAAATTGAAAATAGTCTTTCCAGAACCAGAAGCAGGAGTTCGAAAGGGCAGTTCTGACAAGAAATCTGGATCGCCAAAAGAAACAACGGAAGATGATGATGAAAAAGTAGTTGGACTAGTCTACAAATGTAGAACAAAATACAAAGACATACATGGATACTATCTGTTTTTAAACCGACTTGCACAAAACAACGGAGCCTGAGATCCTACCCTAACATGCAATATTCTAGAGGATAATAACTTATTACTTTATTACTTTGAGGTGTGCAAACCCTTAATTATTGTAAAGGTGTTTATTAAATATTATTAAACCTGATAAGATCTAATATATTATATCTTAGCATTCAAGAGTTTGGAATACACATTTTTGTTACTGATCAGAGAACGTAAATTGTTCTAAATTTCTTGTTAACATCAAATACTACCGTACTACAATTTCTCGAACTTTTTGCTTAGTAATATTCTAGCTTTAAATTAATTACTAGTTAGTTAGCACAGAAGGCAAATGTTCATTTTTTTTCCTTGTTTTCCAATCAAAGTTTTAATCAAACACGCTGAAGCTCCAGCTTAAATATGCGACGAATGTAAATTATCCTTTAGAAAAACATAACCCAAAAAGTATAGTTGCCATTAAAGGTAAATCGTAGGTAAATTTTTGAAGTAAAAAAAATCTTATAGGTTTCGTGCACGTGACGTCACAATTTGAACCTGGGGGTATGTCAACATAACCTCACCCATTTAAAATACATGTAAATTAATGACATCTTTGCATTTAATTAA
This sequence comes from Taphrorychus bicolor, assembly GCA_951812265.1. NCBI lineage: Eukaryota > Metazoa > Arthropoda > Insecta > Coleoptera > Curculionidae > Taphrorychus > Taphrorychus bicolor. The sequence goes on from OX638300.1 coordinate 10,028,704, forward strand.
TTTTTTTTCAATTATCTTAAATCGAATGAAACTTAAACTTTGCTGGAGGCTTTCTGGAATCATCATTCTTGACATTGAAGCAAAAAAGAATTGCCTTTATGCCGAAATAAGTGGTAAGGAGGGCAATATTTTGTGGACTAGATCTACCACCAAGTACCACCAAACTTTTTATGCTTCAAAACTACTTCAAATTCAGACAATGGAGCACGGAAATAGAGGTTTGGCGTACCCAGTAGATTCTATTGCCATAAAAACTGGATATGGTATAACATGATTACTTGGCTAGAAGCTGGAATAAGATATTTAAACATTTGTAGGTGTGAATTCTAAGTCATATACGCCCTGGACTTGAAAATTATGCACCAAATCCAAATAAGTCCAGCACTTTTGTGTCTACAAGGAAATAATTATAAAAAAAATTTGATGGGTGTGGTCAGAAATAGATAACACGACCTATAACAGTTTGAAATATTTGAAACCTTTTTATGCCTCAAAACTACTTCAAATTTAGACAAAGGAGCATGGAATTAGAGGTTTGGTGTTCCCAATTGATTTTAGTGCCATAAAAACTAGAAAGGAGTGGATTGTGAAAAGGTATAATGTGATTACTTGGCTGGAAGATGAAATAAGATATTTAGACACTCGTAGGTGTGAATTCTGAGACATATATGCCCTAGACTTGGAAATCTTGCACCAAATCCATATAAATCAAGCACTTATATGTCTTCGAGGAAATAATTGTCGAAAAAATTTGGTGATTACTGTGGTCAGAAATAGATAACACTTGAACTGTGCAGTGATAAATTAAAGCAAAATAATTTTTAAGAAGTGGTATTTAGAATAAATTGTAAATGTTCCTCTACAATTTAATATAAAACATTGTCACTTTTGAGGTTATAATTGTTTATCGAAGAATTTAAAACAGAACCTGTCTCTTAATAGAACACATTTTATTGTAACAAACACTTACTTAAAGATTTTCTTCAATACAATCTCACTGATACTGCTAGAATATGAATATATAGTTTTAAGTTATATAAATAAATTCGTTACTGAAGTAAATATGTTTAAGAATATATGCCGCGAAGCCCTTTTGCTATCTTCTTTTAAATATATCTTTGTCCTTTCGTTGCATTACATACTACTTATATGGAATGGCTTCTGTTTCCTTACTTGGCTACTTATTTGTCATTTCCCATAAATTATCCAAATAGATGAAAGACTGACATAGGGGGCTCTGAAGGAGGAAATTTGACATTTCAAAAAAAGCTCCCAAGCCCCCACCCCATCTAAAAAGTGCCGGTGTTGGCCGATTTCGGCGATTTCTACGCGGAAACAGCCGAAATGCCGAACTCGATTCGATTTGTTTGTATCGCAAAAATGGCGTCGTTTTTGTATTTATGAATATTATAATCTTTTAGTTTATTTCTGGTTTTAAATATAAATTTAATACAAAATTTTTGGGTGTATCACGTTATTAAGTGGTTTGGTGTGATATGTGAGTAATGGTGATGTTCCTACCTAGAAAATAAGAGGGGCAGAGGCAGTGGCTTATCAACCATACCGCCGAGCCCCGCGACGGCGGGGGGCCCGCTATACAGTCTATAAGGGGCCCTAACCGAAGCCGTTACGTGGTTGATTGAAAAATTGATTTTAACAAGGCACAAAAATCAAATTTGGCGGGGGATCCCGCCACAGTAACCCAGATCCTCCTTAAGAATTAAAAAAACGTCAAAGCAATGTCCAGTGTAGCAATGTAAGTAGGTTTGAAGCGTAACCACTAAAGCTAATCTCATGCATAATATTATGCATAATTGTAATTTGAAAAAACAGTTTTGTTTTGTGTAGGTATTGGTGATTGTGATTCAAAGAACTACTTCTATGCAAGCAAGAAGGGACTGCAGAGCTATAATTAACATGGATTGATAAGTCAATAGCAAACAGAATAGTCCACTTTAAAATTTGGTTGTCTCTGCCATGCTGTTTCTCAAAGGGTTTGACTGTTCACAAAAATCCAGAGGCAAGATTAAAGTAAGTACAATAGATGATTTTTTTTTGTTTTAGTAACTGCAACTTTATCAATTAATAATAGAAATTTCTACTTACATTCCATGCAATTTCTCGGAGAATTTGGTTACTTTCCTAGTAGTACACATTATACATGCATAGAGAACTAATTAAAAAAAAAACATGAAATGCTTTTTTGTGGTAGGCTGAGTCTATAGTCATAAAGTTATTAAAAAGATGCATGAAAAAAGGTCCACAGTTTGAATGCAAATGTGGAGATTTAAATTTGCTATAACTTTGTCCCTGGCCCCTGACTCTGTCTCTATAATAAGTTGTGGCTTCTTCATTAGGCTTTACATGTTGTAGCAAAGTTACTAAAATTTTTCTTTAAGAGGAGACCGAGGAATGGTTTTTAGTAAGGAAATGTAACTAGTTCAGTTTACATGTAACGTATATGGTGTCAAATTTAGATTAGAAGGTTAATAGTTTTTGGTTATTTAGTATTTCAATGTTTTAAATTTCAGTCATTTATCAAATGCTAAACCTGTCTAGTTGGATTAGAATAGTTTGGCAACCTTACCCGATAATACAGGACCAGTTTCTAGAAATTAGGCAGTAGGCTTGTTAGGATTGTTGAACGGATATAAAAGACGGGAGCATGACAGCCGAAACAGATTCCATTGCCAGCAGTTGAAAAATAAAGAGCTCTAAAGGGTTAAAAGTAAGGAAAACCGTTTAACCGAAATTCAAACACACAATCACTACACGGGGGTCTGGCATTAGTAGGACTCCTCAAACATTCACTACACGGGTGCCTGGCAGTAGTAGGGCCCCACACACACACACACACACAATCACTACACGGGAGTCTGGCATTAGTAGGACTCCTCAAACATTCACTACATGGGTGTCTGGCAGTAGTAGGGCCCCACATACAAACATTACACAGGTGCCTGGCATTAGTAGGGCTCCTAAAACATTCACTATATGGATGTCTGGCAGTAGTAGGACCCCATATACACATTCAATCATTACAGGGGTGTCTGGCAGTAGTAGGGCCCCACATACAATCATTACACGGGTGCCTGGCATTAGTAGGGCTCCTCAAACTCACACCGTCGGAACTAAAAGTAGCGAAGCATTAACGGGTTATTCAAGTATTACAAATTAGTAGTTTAGCCATTTGATAGTAAGGCCCCATTCCGTACCGTAATCATTTATATTCTCCTCCGATTTCCTCACCCATACCCTTTTCTTTCCAAATTAGACTTTCTGTAGATTTATTATAAAGTTCAAGAGTTTCTTATCTGCCTAGTTGGAAATACTGTGATAATAAATTATCGATCTTGATTACTAAATCATTGAATCTGTTGGTGGACTGAATGCGAGTTGTGTGACTTTCACCTCTAAGAATAAAACATCATATCCTGGGAGTCATTCTCCACTGTTTAAAGGCTTAGCCGTTAGGCATTTCTTCTGTGGCTCCTCTACCACATAAACCCATAGAGGGTGGCGCCCGAGACACTTCTTTTTTAGGTAATAAAAATAACTCAAAATCCTCATACTAATCCTTCAAAGAAAGAACCCCCCTTTTTCCTTTTGCAATGTATAAGGCAAAGTATATACTCCAATGTCCTGTTTAATAAATGTGAGTTGCCTCTGCCCCAACAGTTAACTAGGAGGCAGCTGTATTTTCTCCCTATATTTTTTTAAGACTTGGGGCAGAGTCACTTCTAAATAATTATAATTATAGAACATAAAGATGATATTTTAACTTTAAGCTTTTTCAATTATTAGAGACCCTATTGTAAAACTAGAGCAATTTTTATGTCTGATGATTGGTAACATTTGTGCAGTTTGGTATGTTTTATTGGAAAAGTGATGCAGTGAGTTTTGCACAGTGCAACATTTTCAGCATGAACTCTAGTAGCTATTTTTTTTTAGTTTGATCTTAGTGCAATCTCATGGTTTAATGAGAATGTACTGGGGCTATTATTTGAAGAGACTGGAAGTGCTGTTGTTGTCTCAGTGCAACACTCATTTTTCTAATCAAAATTGCTATTAAAAATCATGTCATTTTTGCATATAGCTAATGAAATATGAAAGTAATCCTATTATACATGACTTCAAATACTATAAAATTTGCAAAAAAAAACAGTTTGTTTTAATTAAAAATAACAAAGGTCAAATATGTTTAGGTACATAAGAAGGAAACCTCTTTTTTGTGTCCCAACTTCAAGTACAGGGGCAAATTTTATAAAAAAACAAAAAAATTTCCTACTCTTTAAAATTGTTCCCACATGTATGGGGTGTTCAATATAAAACTTCATTTAGCAAGCTTTGAAATGTTTACAGAAAATGATGACGTACCTAATCAAAACAGGTGAACCATTGAAAATGGTACGTCAAGAGTGTCTCTGAAGCTACCAAACATCAGTCTTCGGTTTTCTCAGTCACTCTGTCAACACTGTGTGTTTTTTTAACTGTTTATGAAATTTGGATCGTTTTTCATGGTTTATTAGATATCAGGTCTCAAATATAAAAATAGTAAACCCAAGAGTAAACCATTTGTTGCTGAAAAGAGAACCCTGTATCCTGTTTTCTTTCTTTTTCTTTAAGATTGTATGGCAGCTGGTCACTGATGGTAGTGGTGATAATTAATTTTGTTCCGAAAATAACCAGGTTTTCAGGAACCTTCGTATATCAAATGTCAAATCAGTTATTTACCAGATGGTTAACCAGGTCTGGAAACAGTACAAACATGCCCAAAGTAAAAGGACTTCTGTTAGATGTCTAATTTCTGTTTCTCCTTTGTTAAATTTTTAAAAGGCCACACTTCAATGTCAAGTTCGAAAATATTACATCGTTTCTTCCTCAATTTACTTTATTACTTTATTACCTATGTTACTACAGCAGTAGTGAGCAGTCATCATATGGCCCAACAGCTATACAATGCCTATTTTTCTGGTCATTCATCCAATGTTCCATCATGCACAATATGTCCATGGGACTTTCTGCAAGGAAGGACTTGATATAGTGTATCCTTTTTTGTGTATCCCCAGCAGTTTGACGCTGAACGTGCAGAGTTTTCAAAGTGGAGCTCCTGACTGATGAAGATTTCAATCCCCCTAAAGAGTTTTGGGTCTCGCTACCCTGTTTGAGTCTGTACCCTTGTACAGCTCTGGAGGTGCAGAATATGGTTAAACCATATCTCACCATGGGCTGTAAGTGACTCGCGTGTGTTGTTGACTTGTCTAATACTTAAATTTTCTTTCGTTTCACTTTACTTTACTTTAAGTTTACCCTTGAGATGTAAAAGTGATTCTTAATGGCTGTAGAACACTCTACTTCTACAATAACTTAAGGACCAACATATCTTTATTTGTTATTACTTAAACTTTTAAAAAATGGACCAACTACTTGTAATCTGGATAGACAAATTATTTCAAATCATTTTATCATTTCTTGATGAATCCGTCATAACAAAAAGTCACGATTTTTTGACACAACTTTTTGTTAACTAAGGGCATAGACAGAATTAAAAACTTAAGTAATAAGTTTTATGCATTTTTCCTCATTCAGTTGGTCAAGAGCAATATTTTGGCCAATCAGTTTAAGAAAACGCTTAAAACATAAAACCTATTGCTTAAGTTTTTAATTGTGTCTGTGTCCTTTATGTTACTTAAGAATAATGCTTTATGGGCCATTTGCACCAAGCAATTTTTAAGTGCATCTAGTTAAGGCTTTCTTTATTGGCCCACTTAAGGCCCTACCATGGTTACTCATGCTTATAACTATGGTTTAGGGGTCCTTAACTTTAGGTTAACCTAAATTTGCTTGGTATAAACATAGTTAAGGGCCATTTGGACACCTTTTCTTAAAAAATTTAGTACGTGACAGATCGAGTGACATCAATGCATTATATATGGGAAATTTGAAGTTCCCCCTTAGATCAACACTTTGGGGAAGGTGTGCAAATGGCCCTAAATGGAATATTTTACTGTGAAGTTTAAGCATTTTGATAATAAAAATCATTCCTCAAAATTTGAATTTGACGCACTCAATAGATTTTTCGATATGTCCGCAGCATCTTGGGGGAGAGCAAAGCCCTCCCCAATATTCTCCAATAAATGGCTGAACTTTCATTACAGAAAATTGATAAACATTTCTTGATTTTGCCCGTTACAGTAGATAATTTTGAACTAAAAGTCAAACAACATCTACTCATTTTATTTTTTGCAATATGGAAACACATTGTGTAACTATCAAGTCAAGTGTTAGGGACGTAAAACTATTAGTATCACAAAATCACAATATTTTATAAATATTTCTTCTTAATGTGTATATTTCTTTTTTTAGAAAAGCCCAAAAAGAAAACACTTTGTTCCTGATAATTCAGTCGGACACAGAGAATAATTTTAGGTGTTATTTTTAGATGTTTATGTGTTTATTTGCTGATAATACAATTTAAATAGATCTTTTTTCCCTTTTAAGTTATATAAAAACGTAAGTTGTATATAATAAGGCCTCAATGTTGGTGTATTTTAATGTTTTAATAAAGGATTGTCGTACATAACAGTTAGTTTATTCTTTTAATAGAGCAGGTAAGTAAGTGGTTTTTGAAATTAAGGCCATTTCAAATTGATATTCATCTAGCTGGCTGGAAAGTTATGTAATATTCACACAGTCTACTAGATGAGTACTTATTTGATATAGTAGACATTACCTGTGGGTAAAAAAAAAAAACCTATAAATGGACAATTGTTACGATTCAGGTGGGTAAATAATTAAGTTGATCGCTAATGGAAATGCAATGCGAATGCGCTGTGTCACTTGTCAGCTGTGGCAGCTTTGGTTTGGGAGCAAAATCTGGTCTGTCATAATCGTCACTTCAGTTTGACTTTGACACTTACATCTATATATAATTCTCTTATCTATGTCATTTCCATACTCTACAGCAACAATAAAGCTATTAAGATATTAAAAACTTTACACCAGTTAAAAAATTACAAAAAAAAGAGCAAAAAGAATATGATTGGAACTGTATGTTAAGCACCAATGAGTGTATAATTCTGTACTTAAGCACCTACTTAGTAATATTGTATCTTCCTTGGCCTTGGTTAAGTTAAGCACTACGAAGACAGGCATTGCAAAGTAGAAACAAACGAAATTCTGATTTCAGCATTTCTTATTCCCAAAATATTTGGAGTTGAAATAATATGGGCTTCTTAACAGTTGCTCCAATCACGCAATGCTCAGATATCAATAGTGTGATTTGAAGGTACATTTTTAAACTGTACCTGAAGCAGATTAAGGTCTGTGTAGGCAAAATCTGCAAAGTTCCAATTTTATGTAATTCCTGTACAGTTATGGGGCAATGTTATCCAATAGCTCCGACCTGAATATGGGAAATGTACGGCTTAGAACAACTAACTTTTGTTTCAGGGTAAATATCTTAACAAATATTAAAGAAAAACGGGTTTATATGCATGAAGGCAGATTTTTTTCCATTTACGTCAATGTAATTTTTTGAGGTTGTTTTACCACCAAGTTCGATGACAGGTCACGTGGTGCACGAAACCTATTTACGACGTGCTGTCATGTACAGTATACGTCACAATTTATGACGTAATTCCACAAGATGATTATTCAGACTATAAGTGCCAAAATTTATATTTTAAGATAATTAGCAAAAAAAGTAAGTAAAACAATTTAATGCACAGAAATAGACATAAAGACAGTCACTTAACCCCTTTCTATGGATCCAACTCAAATTGACCAGCTTTAACACAATGTAGTTTCTGCACCTAAAGGATGTTCAAAAATGAATAAAATATACTTATTAGAACTTTTCCCAAACCTAAGTAATTTGGGGCATTTTGTCTTACTAAACGCAGCCGTCGATTAAAAATAAAACCGAGAAATCATAAAACCGTATATTTTCATTAAACCAATTAAAATGACCGAGCTAATTAGGTCCCAAGACAGTTTCCAATTAATAACGAATTTAGTCTCGGTGGAAATGTGATCCCGACTTTCCCACCTACTTTTTTGTCTGGCCGACCGATGATCAGGACAATAAAGCGATACAGTCGCGATAACTTGGCATAAAATGATACTTTGAGGGCGATAAAACCATTATCGAGCGGAAAATTGGCACAATTCGTATTTTTTCGCGCGACAATCTCTATATTAAAGAGGTGCCTTGAACTGACCACACATAAATTGATTAATTCGGTCGCGGTTTTATACGGTAGTTGCACTCGTGTATTATTTGCTTGTTAGTGGATTGTTTTCTTAATTAATATTGTTTAGGAAAAAAAATTTGATTAAGCAAGTTGATTAAAAGTTTCGGCTTTTTAGTGACGCCACTGCCAAAAATAATACATTTCTTCCAGTGGGGCCTAACAGAAAGTAGACAGCCGGCTTAGGCGAATTAGCGGACGAGGAGAAGAACATTTGGCCATTTGGACAATGGTGTTGATGGAAGCACGCATCACTGACCAAAACACCTAGACAGACATTGTAAGAAACTGCCATTGTTCCCGCCTTAATCTTTCCGTATTTTTACGTCTGACACACTTAAAACGAAACTACGTTTTTAACGAAATTTACAATTAAAATTACGTATTTAATGCTTCGTTGCCTTATTTAAAACTCTTAGGTGTACGAAATTAAAGGTCCTGCAGTCCTTTACAACATAACGAAACAAAAAGATAGCGATCGGGATCCGGTGCGTGCATACCGTATGTGTGTGTATACAATTATTATTGTAGATTATCAGATACCTATCCGCAAATGCATACGCCGATAGGTCTCGTGTTATTGGAACAGATAAACCGAAGACAAAAACAAAATATGTCTGTCTAAATAAGACCACTGCCATGGAAAACAGTAGACTGCTTGGCGGTCAACATAAACTGTTGTTTACAACGAAACCTACTATGCTAACTTTGGATGGTTGTATCAGTACTGAGACGCAAGAAGTTAACTGGCTTTAAGCTTTAATAAAAAAAAATGGATTCAGAGTTAAACTTATGGACATAAAGGGCAATTTCTTTGTGTATTTCGTATAAAAACTTTACGTGCAGTTTAAATTTGAATAGTTCTACGCACATTTATAGTGGAAATCAGAAATTTGGTTTCTGCATAACCGAAACCCATTTCCACATTCATCTGTAAAAACGGACATTTCCTCTCCTACGTAAGGTCAAAAGCAATATAAATTATTTCTCCAGTCGCTTAATTCCCTCGATGCAGTACCACCGATATAAATCTCGTTGATGATCATTCCAGCTCTGGATGCCAAAACCTATTAACCGTCGATTTTTTCGCCAAACCGTTTGCCAAACAACTTAACAAAAGTACCGTATTACAAGAGCAAATTTATCTAAAGCGTAACAGAGCATTAAAGTCGGAAATTTAATATTTACGGTGTTTTTCGTTTATTTTCGCGCTCAGTTGCAATAACTCTATCGTCGGGCAGAAAAGCTCGACGATTCCACGCCGCTGAACCTGACCACACGCAAAAAAAGACATCGTATAAGTCAAATTAGCCGAAGTGAGGGCCTAATTAATGGACTTTCGAATTATAAATACAACTTGTTAGTACCGATGGCAAGATCAGAGGTACCGGAGGAGGCCACCGCCACCCTGATTTAAATGAAAACAATAGCCGGCGCAAAGCGTGACGTCACCCGATCGCCAACACCGGCGCGGCGGCGGTACTTTGACTTCGGCTGACCAATAATTCGATCCGGCGCGGCAAAACGCTTTCCGTGGACTGGAATTGGTACCGTGTTGGGTTTCACCTGATGGGGTTTGCGACCACCAGCTTGGTTGTGAAAATAGCCTATTCTAAGTATTTCTAAATACTCCACCAAAGCGGTCCTAACGAGGTTAGACATCAACAAGCAGAAGTCGTTTTATTAGAGTTGAAAGCTTCCGACTGATGAAGATGCTAAAGTTCGTTTCAGAAAGGTATTCATCTATAGACACCCATGACGTTGTAAACAAACTTTTTGAAAATAATTGGAAAGTTACTAGATCAGAGATTTGTGAGTAGTGACCGTAGAGAGGGGTTTTATCGGATCTTAAACTCAACATTTCTCAACTTTTGGTTAAATCCAATTACTGTGCTGCTTTCATAATGTAGGAGATGATAAGTGGCTTAATAATTGACTAACACCACCCAGTACTAATGTCATCATTCATTGCACAACCTACCGTGAGATCAAAAATTAAGTGGCCAGAGTGGTCTATGAAACCGAAAACTTATCTCTTAGCTTATGCCACCTTTTTTAAAATTAATTCCGTCAAAGTTTTGATTAGAAGTGTTATTTATATCTTTGGTTCATTAATTTAAGTATGAACAAAGAACACGAGTATTCCCACAAAGAACTTTTTATTATTAATAAAGTATAAACTAAATAGTAGATTATGTCACTAGGAGTAAAAGTGGGTCTTTTCGTGCTGAGCCCAGAGATTGACGGCCGAAGCGAAGCTGAGGCCTGCAACTGGGCGAAGCACAAAAAGACCTTTTACTCCGAGTAACATATACTATTTTTTTTTCAAGCATGCAAGAAATAAGACATCCATTTAAAAGTGGTTCAATTTTGCAATTTTCTCTCATCCTCTTTAAGCGGGTCTAGGTACTTACCCAATTGTGAATATTATAAGTAAAATACATAGAATATGTTAGAATGGTGGTTTTCAATGTTCAATGGTTTTAATGTATTAAATAATAACCAATGATTATGGTAAGCTAAAAATTTGTAGCATTATTTTCAATACTAAATTAATAAATGTCACATTGACAGATAAATATGATGACGCGCATGACATTTAACAGACGAATTCAGAATTCGAGAACCTATGCGATTTCGACTAATAACGGTTTCGGATGGTGACTGGTCGGTTTTGAGTGCTCTGAGAGTATTTCTGTCCTTTGTTTTTTCAACAAGAATGTAAAGATGGCAATACACTCAGATCGGTTTATCTGGTGTCATCTATTATTAAAATAATTTTGGTGAATGAAAATCGTTTATATATGCTCCACCATGACACTAGCGGTGACTTTTGACTTTACTTTTACTGCCTAGGACATTTTTGCTACTTTTTTGGTCTCAGGATTTGAAAGCCCACTTTAGGTGTGCGTATGGAGGAACTCCGCCGTTGCCGGTCCCAAGCCCGGATGGAAAAGGAGGAGGGGGAGGAGTATCAACCTCGTTAAAAAACCATGGTTCAGCTGGCCCGGCTGATACTACCATGTGAGGGCTCCTGGCGAGGATACACGTGAAACCCGGCCAACGGCTTTGGAAGCGGAAGAGTATTGTTTATTTACATACCAACGGTGAAGAAGGCGGAAGAACCAACACTGTTTGCCAAGTGCAAATATGCAGCGTCTGACCCAGACTGGGCGGCTGCAGACAGCGTCTGTTTCTCCATGTTAGGAGCGGCTGAACACACCAACCCGTCTGGCCAGCGTGGTGAGTTATGGCTAAAAACCCCCTATGAAAATGCCAGTTACAAAACTTCAATTACCCCAGGCGAGTAGGACAATAGTTCCAAAATCTCGCACCGATGAGAAATCGGTCTGTCCCAAGGATTCTGGGGGGGACAATATATTGGCAAATCCTATAAAACACCGAAGACTAAACGTGGCAACATACAACGCACGGAAATTGCTATCGGACGAAGGACTGGTCGAGTTGGAGATGGAACTGGATGAGATAAACTGGGACATAGTTGGTTTGTGTGAGGTAAGAAGACGAGGCGAACAACACTCCAAATTAAAATCCGGACATGACTTCTACCATATAGGCGAGAACGACACCTCTGTAGGAGGAACCGGCTTTCTGATACACAGACGTCACTGCAATAACATTGTGGCCATAAAGGCAATATCAACAAGAGTGATATATATGGTTCTTAAGCTAAACGCAAGATGCAGCACCAAAGTGGTACAAGTATACGCACCAACGACAGGACATACCGATGAGGAAATAGACAAATTCTATGATGATATTACAATGGCCCTAGAAGAAGAACGAACGCACTTTACTATCCTGTGCGGAGACTTTCATGCTAAGGTGGGTCCAAGGACCCATGAGGCGGAGATTGCGGTAGGAAAGTTTGGTCTAGAGGGCAGAAATGAACGTGGAGAGACCCTACTGAGTTTTTTGCTCTAAAAATAATCTATACCAAATGAATAGCTTCTTCAAGAAAACACCAAACAGAAGATGGACCTGGGAAAGTCCAGATGGCCGTACCAAAAACGAAATAGATTATATAATAACCGACAAAAAACAAATAGTCAAAGACGTTTCAGTCCTGAACAAGCTGACAACGGGTAGCGACCACAGAATGGTGCGAGCAAAGATAATAATTAACATCGGCAAGGAAAGACATAGAATGATCAAAAAGAGCGATTACAAAAATTGGACGAGCCCGCCGGATATAGAAAGATTCCAACAGACAATCGAGAACAGACTGAAAAACTCTAATTATCACGACGACATGGACGTACTGAATAATGCAATAGTTACGGCCATACAGGAGAGCCAGAAAGAACACTGCCCAAAGACTAAAAAAGACGAAAAAATCAGCATAGCCACCAGAGAACTGATGAAGGAGAGAAGAGATAGAAGAGGTCAAAAATCAACGACTCGCGCAGAGCTCAAAGAAATGAACAAACAAGTGTCCACGGCCATAAGAAAAGATATCAGAACATACAATAGAAACGCAATTGAACAGATTATAGAGAAGAACAAGAGCATGAAAGTACTACGTAGAGATCTGGGAAGTGGAAGAAGAGAGATAACGAAACTCAAGAACAAACAAGGAAATATAACAGCAAACAGAGAAGAAATACTAAAAGTTGTGGAGGACTTTTATCAATCACTATACAGGAGCCACAGAGAGGAAAATACAAATATGGATCTAGAACCTGATATGATATCAGCCAGGAAAGGTGTTATAAATCAAGGCTCTGAGGAACTACCGGATATCTCCCTAGAAGAAATCAAGTTTGCTTTGAAAAAGACCAAAAACAATAAAACTCCTGGAGAGGATGCGGTAGTTGCCGACGCAATTAAGATAGGAGGTCCCTACGTACTCAAGAAGATAAGGGCGCTCTTCAACCTCTGCCTATTTAACAGCACAATACCAGAGAAATGGCACAACGCGACTGCAATACTTTTACACAAATACTAATATAACCAAGCTAGAGAATTACATACCAATAAGCCTCTTAAATCACCTCTATAAACTTTTTACGAAAATAATAACAAATAGACTAGAGAACAAACTTGACTTCTATCAGCCACTGGAACAAGCGGGATTCCGCACCGGTTTTGGAACCAACGATCATCTGCAAGCCGTAAGGGCACTGATTGAAAAGTCCATAGAGTACAATAAACCGCTAGCTCTGGTCTTTGTAGACTTCCATAAAGCTTTCGATACAGTTGAGCCAAGCGCCATTTTAAAAACGCTGCAGGAATGTCGCGTCGACTATCGTTATACGAAGTTAATCTACAACATCTACAAGAACGCGACTATGGTGGTAAAGCTACGTGAAAACACCGAACGTATCCCAATCAGAAGAGGAGTACGACAAGGAGACACGATGTCCCCAAAATTATTCACTGCAGTCCTGGAATACGCATTTAAGAGGCTCAAATGGGAGGAAAAAGGCATAAACATAGACGGCAAGAGGCTAACGAACCTGCGCTTTGCGGATGACATAGTACTGACGGCCGATAATCTGGGGAACACCAGAGCAATGCTACAGGAACTTCAGCAGGTGTGTGCTGAGGTCGGTCTACATATTAATATTTCAAAAACAAAGTTTATGACAAACCTGGTTCCCAGTGGAAACATCTTAGTGGACGACAAAGTGATAGAAATGGTAGACAAATATACATACCTAGGCCACGAAATCCGAATCTCTAGGGACAACCAAACTTGCGAATTAAGTAGGAGAACAAACTTGGCATGGGCGGCTTTTGGAAAACTCAGGGACGTGCTGAAGGGCAACCTACCAATATGCCTAAAGAGAAAAGTCTTTAATCAGTGCGTGCTGCCGGTCATGACGTACGGAGCCGAGACACTTACCCTAACCACCGTATCGGCCAACAAACTTAAAAGAACACAGCGTAAAATGGAGAGGTCAATGCTGGGCGTGTCGTTGAGAGACCATATCAGAAATGAAGAAATACGACAGAGAACTGGCGTCACAGACGTTATTGCACGTATCGCCAGGCTCAAGTGGAACTGGGCGGGACATTTGGCGCGACTAACAGACGGCAGGTGGTCAAAGAGGCTACTAGAATGGAGACCTCGAGCCGACAAACGTAATAGGGGAAGACCTCCAACGCGTTGGACGGATGACTTAAAGAGAATCACAACCAACTGGATCCAGACGGCCCAAAATAGGAGAGAATGGGCAGAGAAAGGGGAGGCCTATGTTCAGCAGTGGACACAGAGAGGCTAGTTGATGATGATGATGATGATGGAGAAAACAAATGACGTACTTTTAGTCCGCTTGAAAAAAAACATTATTTTTCTACAAACGTCAAATAATGACACATTTTACGCTTTCATTTGACAAACGAAAACCTAACCTTTTTTTGAGGATCAGAATGTGAGTTTACTTTTCCGCGCGTTGCCTCTGCCACCTAGACTATAAGGCCGTGAAGCGGAGTCTGTGACGTCACAGTCGTGGTCCAAGGTCACCATTTGAAATGAATGGATTTCAAATGATTTCGTGTAGGTATATTTTCCGTGATTTTACTGTGATTATTCGGTTTTTTAATGTGAATTTTGTTTTTATGAACATTAGTGGACTTTAGGAAACGCATTAAAGTTTGTGCTAAATTCGGAACTATGCAATTTAGTGTTTAAAAACTGTGAAAATGCCTTACCGGTGCTGTGTCGGGGTGCAACACAAACTTAAAGAATGGACCTAAAAAATCGGTTTTTTGGTTTCCCAGTGATGAAGATTTAAGAGAAAATGGATTAGAGCCATTAAAAGAGAAGATTTCGTGCCTGGAGAACATAGTAGGGTACATTTATACATAAATAAGAGACAAGAATTTTAGAGAAAGTTAGGTTATCATCCCTCAGATTTCATTTATAAACAAAGCATGAATTCTATGAACTTTGTAGAAAACTGGTGTTTTAGGTATGTGAGGTGCATTTTCGCAAGGATGAAGTACAGAAAAAGTTTATTTTTTATAATGAAGAAACAGATCAGACTTTGCAAGCGATGTCAACATTTTTGTCTCCTGTAACATTCATTCATAGTTTTGTTTACACTCTTTTACAGCCTCAAGCGCTGTTGCCTAGGCTGTGGCTATGCAGCTATCACTTAATATCGTATACTTAAAATATACTCAGCATTATTGAGTGACTAATGTTGCCTTGGATACATTGTTGTATAAATTATACCTTCTAAATAAAAAAAGTATGTTTCTTGAATTAACTGTTTTATTTTTGATTGCTAAGGGCCAAATGTTGTAATAATCAAAACATGTTTTATTTGTGTGGGGTCACCCATTACAACCCATGTAAACAAGAGGATTGGCCAACTTCACTCTCCGAGCAAAAAAGTTGTACTTTTCGCTCTTAATACATAAATAACTATTATTTATTTCTACTCGTGCTTATTATAAACTCCAAGTCACATCCCCATGTTGCCAACACTTTCTCCTTTTAATAAGCAGGTACTCTAACCACTCTAGCTACTCTAAAGCACACTACAGTGCTGTCACCTAACATCTCCCCTTTTTTAAAAGGCCAAACTTTCTGCTTTACTGATACTGGTACATAATGAAAACTGTAACGTTAACAACTTATAAATCTAACTTAACAGGAGCCTTGACAATTCGACCTCTTGACGTTACTTTAGGATTAACAAAAATATCTTCTGGATTTTCATCACTACTTACTGAACCCGCACTTTCATTGGCATTTGAATTGCTCACATCTTGTTCACTTTCTTCCTCATCCAAATCTTGTTCACTGTCATTTAAAAATCTCAAACGTTCTTCCTTACTCTTTTTCGTTTCATCACAAGACAGGTTTATCTTACTTGATGGATTACTATGTTCTGGTTTACATATATCACTTTGAGGAACAACTTTAATGAAAACTCTATTTCTAACATATTCTGTGCCATTATTTGTTTTTACCCTATAACGCCTATTACCAAGGTTTTGGATTATTACACCAGGAACCCAAATATCCTTAGGCTTTAATTGCACCACGACTTTTGTATTAGTACAAATTTCTGGTAAATTTCTAACTGCAGGACTAATAAAGTTGTTTTCTTGGGATTTTTGTGTTTCTTCCAAAAACTTGGCATATTTTTTCACACCTACTAGTTCAGGTTTCAATTCACTATCGACTGTAGGAATTGTTGTTCTTAACTTTCTAGACATTAATAGCATTGAAGGAGAAATATTTTCATAAACTGGCATATTCCTATAAAATAACAATGCTAAAGATATATCTTTTTATCCTCTAAAACTTTTTTAAAAATATTTTTAGCAGTTTGGACATTTCTTTCGGCCATTCCATTAGATTTTGCATGTGTTGGTGAACTAAGCACATGATTGAAATCCCAGTCTTTTGAGAACTATTTAAATTGAACTGATGCAAATTGTGGACCATCATCAGAAACTAAAATCTTTGGAATGCCATGTCGATTAAAAACAGACTTCATTATCTCTATCACTTTACAGCTTCCTGAATCTTTGCTTAGTTTTTCTATTTCTAGAAATTTGGAATAGTCATCAATTAACAGCAAGAATTTCTGTCCATTTAATTCAAATAAGTCACAACCTATTTTGTTCCAAGGTATTAATGGAATTTCATGACACATCAATGTTTCAGACACCTGAGATCGAGAGAACTTCTGACACAATGGACATGCTTCCATCTTTTGTTTTATGTCATTCCTCATAAAAGGCCAAAAAATTGAACCCCTTGCCAGTTCTAAACATTTCGTTAAACCCAAGTGGTTATAATGGACCCTATTCAACATTTCTTTACGCATGTTTGTGGGAATAACTATACAATTTTCCTTATACACAAGATTGTCAATAACTGTCAGTTCATCTCGATATTTATAATATGGTCTCAAACATCCTCTAACTTTTTTAATGGAATTAGGCCAATCATTAAAAATAACATTTTTTCGCATTTGTAATTTTATAGCTAAATTAGTAATTTCTTTTAACTCTACATATTTTGCCTCTGATACATTTACTTCTGACCGTACTAAACAAACCTGGGCATTCAGCTCATCATCAAATTTATCCTCTGACTTGTCTGGTACAGCTCTAGATAACGCATCAGCTATTACTAGGTTTTTCCTGGCTTATAAACTACTTTCAAATCATATTTCTGAATTTGTAGCAACATACGTTGTAACCTAGGCGGACATTTATTTAGAGGTTTTTTGAAAATGGAAATCAGTGGCTGATGATCAGTCTCCACTATTACTTTTCTGCCAAAAACATACTCATAAAACCGATTTAACCCAAAACATATGGCTGCCATTTGTTTCTCTATTTGCGCATACCTTTCCTGAGCATCAGCAAGAGCCTTAGAAGCATATGCACTAGGTAAGCCATTTTGCAACAGCTCTGCACCAACCCCTGACTTTGAACTGTCTACTGAAATAACAGTTTCCTTCTTGATGTCAAAAAACTGAAGCACTGGGCTACTACACAAACAAAAAGTACATCGTTTTTTAACAAAGACCTTAAAGGCTCAGTTTGAGTTGAAAAATCTTTTATAAATTTGCTTACATAGGTAAGTATTCCTAAAGCCCGCTGGACATCCTCTTTACATTTAGAAACACCCAAATTTTTTATGGCCAAAATTTTAGACTCATCTGGGGAGACTCCATTGGCTGAAATCACATGACCCATGTATTTTAAACTTGATTTTCCAAATTTACACTTTTTTATATTAAATTTAACATTATTATGTTTAGCAACCTCTAGAACTTTTTTCAATCTGATATCATGTTCTTCTTTATTTTTACCGTAAATTATCAAATCATCAATGTACAAGCCAACCCCCTCACAATTTTGAAATATATTTCGAAACTTTTGTTGGAAAACTTCTGGAGCTGACTTTATACCATATGGAAGCCTCAGAAACTTATACCTTCCGAAAGGAGTGCCAAATACACAAAGATTTGAGCTTTCCTCATCAAGAACTACCTGGTAAAACCCAGATGCAGCATCTAGTGCAGTAAATATTGTTGCTCCCGCCATTTTGGCTGTTATTTCCTCAATAGTTTCTATTAAACATTGCTCCCTTTGTATATTTGCATTAAGATCTTTGGGATTCAGACTGATCCTAAGACTTCCATTAGGCTTTCTTGCAATAACCAATGCATTCACCCACTCTGTGGCACCAGTAACTTTTTGAATTATATTCTGCTTGTCTAACAGTTCTAAATCCTGTTTTAGTTTAGGCAACAGAGGTAAAGCCACCCGTCTAGTTGGATGAATTACTGGCTTGCTATTTTCTTTTAGCTTTATGTGGTATCGTTCTGAGAGACACCCAATTCCCGAAAAAACATCACCATACTGTTTCACCGGCTGCTCATATCCATTATGACCATTTTCAATTGTATCGACTGTCTTCGCCAAATTCAACATGATGCATGAGGACAAACCCATGATTGGTTGTGAATTATTATCCACTACATAAAAATCTAAATTATATGATTTTCCTTTATTTTAACAGCTTATTTTACACATTCCAACTACTTTAAGATTGTCCCCAGTGTATGATTTTAAACTAACTTTGGTTGGTCTTATAGCTATGTTATTTAAGTTTAGCATTTTAAGATGTTCTAAGGACAACACATTACACATGGCACCAGTGTCAATTTTAACTCTTAATTGGAGGTTATTTATAATAAGTTCTGTGAACCAAACTTCATTTTCCTTACACACCTGACTTACTTCTAATGTGCCAATAAATAAGACTGAACCTTCTAGTTCACTACCTGACACTGATCCCATGTCTGATTGCCTTATAATTTCCTGAACTTGTTTATTAGCTCTACATACAACCGAAAAATGGTTTTTCTTATTACATTTTGAACAAACTTTTCCATAAGCAGGGCATTTATTTAAATTATGATTCCTACCAAACTTAGTGCATGATTTAATAAATTTACCTTTATTTTGCAGCTTCTCTGGTGGTTTCCTATGCTTGTCAAATTGTCCCTTCACCGCCTCTATTACTCCACTTTCAGTTTTTGAACCGTCCATCTCCTTGCTCTTTTCTTGTACCATTTCCAAAATTTTGCTCTGTTCAATTACCTGTTCTAAAGTCAGTGTGTCATCCTGTAAGAGCTTTTCCCGAATACTGTTATTTCGAACTCCTCAGATGATCATACACTTGACTAGGTCCTTTTCCAACTGTTCCAACTTACACTTTTGTGCCTGATCTTTGAGAGTTACTACGTACTGCTCCAAGGACTGGTTGGGACTTTGTTTCAAATTGAAGAATACATATCTCTCATAAGATATGTTACTCTTTGGCAAGAAGTGATCTTCATACTTTAGAAGTAGAGCATCTAATTTATCCTTTTCATTTGTAGAAAAAGTGAAGGTTTTATATATCTTAAATCCCTCTGATCCAATCAGATGAAGCAACTGTGCACATTGAACATCTTCTGGTTTCTTCGTCACTTCCGCTGCTTTTAAGAAATTTTCAAATCTACTTCGCCACAACTTCCAATTCTCAGATATATTACCATCCATCCTCATAGGACTAATGCCTCTCCTGTCAGCAATTTTCTATGCTATCAAGAGTACTTTATTTACCTAGTAGCTAGTCTATACTCCGGCAGGACTATTTTACCCGTAGATTACGTCCCGGACTGCGCCATGTTATTTATGTCTTTGGTTCATTAATATAAGTATGAACAAAGAACACGAGTATTCCCACAAAGAACTTTTTATTATTAATAAAGTATAAACTAAAACATTATTTTATTTATTTCTACTCGTGCTTATTATAACCTCCAAGTCACCACCCATTGCCAACACTTTCTCCTTTTAATAAGCAGGTACTCTAACCACTCTAGACACTCTAAAGCACACTACAATGTTGTCACCTAACAAGAAGGTTTGTCACTTTTTGATACTTCACCTGCGAAAAAATTAACAATTCAAAGTCTCGATGTTTACTACAGAATATAAAACGTATATGATTGAGGATTATTTCCGAACTGGGGTACTGGTTAATGGAGTTTGGGAGCACAGTCAGGAGCAGTGTTTAGAAGATTTTAGGTTCAAACCTAGTAATTCATCCAAGAAGTTTTTATACGTGCCTTAAGAATTGCATATCAATATTTTGAGAGACTTGACCAGTAATACATAAAAAGGGTGCAGGAAGACCACGAATACGTACAGAGGAACTAATTGATGATGGTCGTCTACGAATTGAACAGGAACCTGCTAAGCCTCTGAGGCATATCTTTCAAGAAATTGGATTTTCTTATGGTACATGGCAGACAATATTGAAGAAAGACCTTTCTATGCATTCATACAAGATGCAGTGCTATCAAGCTCTTCTAGCTGTAGACCATCCAAGACGACTTGCATATTGACATTGGTTTGTCAACAACCTACTTAATGACGAATTGCTAGATTTAACATTTTTTTCTGATGAAGCGTGGTTTTACCTTTCGGGATTCGTCAATTCCCAAAATATGCGAATGTGGAGCATTGAAAACCCACATATTTTTATTGAGCGGGACCTATATTTTTTATGGTACGATTAATGGAGAGAGGTATCGCAATATTTGTTCAGCAACTCCACGATGATTAACTACAGTACGGACATTTTCAACACGATGGAGCAACTCAAGATACAATTGATTTTTCTTTGCTGACCGGATAATAAGCTTACGCACCGAAATTGAATTTCCTCCTAGATCGCCTTGTTTGACAATAATGGATTACTTTGTGTTCTCATATTTGAAAAATAAGATCTATAAAACTCCTGTACGTAATCGGCAAGAACTGGAACAAAGAATTCGCGAGGGATGTGCATCCATAACACAGGAAATGCTGAAAAATTCGTTCAATAGTATGAAAAGGAGGGTGAATATATGCATTGAACACCGCGGGGGACATATTTAACAATTTATTTGATGCCAAAAACTATTAAATATTTTTAAATCTGATTCGTAGTATTTTTGATCATTCTTAAG
Organism: Taphrorychus bicolor; assembly: GCA_951812265.1. NCBI lineage: Eukaryota > Metazoa > Arthropoda > Insecta > Coleoptera > Curculionidae > Taphrorychus > Taphrorychus bicolor. The sequence goes on from OX638300.1 coordinate 10,049,963, forward strand.
CAAATCGTTCGACTTGGCTTGTGCAAGCCAAGTTGTACGACTTGCTTATGTGTAAAAAAATAATGATGAAGAAAGATGGCATAAGCTAAGAGGTACGTTTTCGGTTTCATAGCCAACTCTGGCCATTTAATTTTTGATCTCACGGTAGAAAGCTCAATGCTCTTACAACTCTTACAAAATAAGATGCTAGAATAATGCATTGAGCAAGAATAAAACATTGAGAAACTAAGACCACATTCAAACAAGGATTTATGAATGATGATTGATTATTGTCAGCTAAGGGGAGCGAGAAATTAGTTTGCATATGCAGATTTTAAATTCATAAAAGTCATGATTTTTTTTAATTAAAAAACTCAATTATTTTAAGTGATTTAAAATTATTTCGATATGACGCACTTCTTAAAAGAAAATTCCTGTCGTCGCGTGCTTCCAACTTGCTCTAACACGATCCAGGTGCGATCTATAGGCGGTCGCGTGATGCGCTTGGCCCATTGCGTTACTAGAAATGTTAGTGAGGGTGGGTAAATGTCCGGTAAAGAGTTGTGATTTTTCTCGTTCACGTACGTAATTGATACTGAAAGCGAGGCAATAGCTGGAAGACAAGGAAACAGCGTATGGCAGTTTTAAATCAAAACGACAGATTCAAAAAAATCAGGTTGTAGAGCGACTTGTAAGAATTTCAAAAAAGAAAAGACTGAAGGATGAAGAGACTGAAGTGTCGCTCAATCCGGTATCTACTGGAAACGCTGCTGAGATACTGAAATTACCCTCTCCTACAAGTTAAATTTCAGACTATTCAACAATTACTGAGTCGGCTCCAAAGAAAATAAAACTTGAAAACCAGCCTGTTATGAGTTTGAGTAGTTTTTGTGTTGCAGACAACAAGTACCCAAGGCAATTTTTGCTACCTATTCAAACTTCAGATGCATCGAAAACTCACAACGAAACTCCTTGTTAAGACCCGGTATAGACCTCCTCTTCGGAAGGCGGTAGCAGCAACCTTTCTGGATGAGATCTACGAGGAAGAAAAAGAGGTACGTTTTTCATCTTTGTCCGTACAATGTCCATTGATGGATAGTCAAATGTCCACAACGAGCCAGTTATATGTGCAACGTTAACAACAGAAGAGGGACAAGCATTTCTACACGAAAGTATTGATACCTCGGGAAATCCTCATACTTTCGAGTACTTGACTAATTTAGTGTGTGATTTAGTTTCTTGCTGTCAATCAAAATATCAGTGCAAAGTTCAAAACAAAAATGCAAATGGATCCCTAGGCTCTCTGGAATACAAGGCAACGCCATGGCGGATTGGTGAATGTAGGAAGAAGCTTGGTGGTCCTAAAAAAGGTCTTCGTAGATACAAAGGACATTTTTAATTTAGTTAAAAAAACATCATTCAACAATATAAGATTGAATGGGTGCAGAATGCGGCAAATAAGGGCTTGTTCTACAGATCAGTACAGGAGGAATTCCCTAACGGGAGTTGGTTTGCTAAAATCCCCTACGAAAATAGAAGATGGTACGACTACAATGATACGCATGCGTACGGGTCATTGTCGTACAAATTTGCATTTGACAATAATTTAAGTTAAAGATAATTCACACTGTGAATGGGGACAGATATAGAGTTTGAACCACCTCTTCTTAGAGTGTCCTATAAATGAAATTAACAACTTTGATATCAGGAATTGAGTAAAACGAGGAGTATCACTCTCTTCAATATACAAGCGGTTTAAAAAAAATTAAATACAAGAATCATTGATATTTTAAACAAATTTCTCCAATACAATAAAATTAAACTGTAAAGTCTGGTTGTGAGTAGTAAAATGTATTGTCTTGTAGAAAATGATTCTGGGTAGTTGTGAAGTCCATCCTATGTGGTGTTTGGGCATAATATAGCCGAGAAGAATCATGAAATAATCAGAAGAACAAAAGAGTTGAAGGGATTCACCAAAAGACGCCACAAATAGATTGAAGACTCACAACACTATAACAAAATATTAAAGCTCTAGAGATCCAGGGGAACAGACTCGAATAGCTGGGTCTTTTATCGTGTCCAGCTGGCAAATGCCCAATCTGGCAACGCCATTCACCAAACAAACAAACAATGCTGCAAACATGAACTTGATAAGCAAAACATTAGAAGAAAGAACGATCTCAGAAATTATAGTTTATGGCTGCCCTTCAGATCTACTGAATTTACTGTGCAAGGACTTTCAAGTACAAGATGTTAAAGAACATGTGGTCAAATACTTTCGCAATAATCATCTGGCTAGAGCAAAATTCAGTCATGCTGGAGTCAAGGCTTTAATGCTACCAAGTGATGTTCGATGGAATTGTATTGCTGACTGTTTGCATGTCACTAAGTGGGACTTAATACTAAAAATCTGTCTAGAGAATAAGAAGGAGATTGATTGAACTATCTACCAAGATTTTTCAAATATTGGGCTCATACATGCAGCTCAAGAATATTTGAGCATTTCGAAACCCATCACAGTGGCTCTTGACACCCCGCAGCGAAAAAAATTCACTATTTCAGATGCTGTAGAGCAGTGGAAACATTTAGCATTCGTCTTCGAAGATGATTTAGAATTATCTCTAGAGCAGCTGAAAAAATTCCAATATCGATATAAGAAAGCACTTCAAGTTAACACCTAAGAATCTGGCCTTAGAAACAATCAACGAGCTACTTGGAAATACTGGACTTTTGCCTTTAGTAATAAAGTTCAAGGGCTGTAGTAGCTCATTTAAACGGATTATGTTTTCGGACGAAACACTGAATAATGGAATCCAGTGGTGGATGTCTCTGTCCTCGATAAAAACTTTTACAATCCCATCGAATTTGGTTTAAAGTTTCTAATCCTTTCCATATAAACACTTCTCACCACATTCGATGCCAAGGACACAAGATTCAAGGAAAGGAGGATTCCTTCCTTCTGTGAATTAACTCAGAGTTTCTTCCAAGCTCTCTAACCCCCCTCTATTTACTGCAACTCTTCTGTCTTATTTTAAACTTTCTTCATCCCCTTCGACTTTCTTCTTTGTTCTTCAAAATGTCAAATATCTTTGTCTTTTATATCACCAATAGACTTGTGTACTTCTTACCCACTATTTGTCTTATTTTGTTTATCACCGTCATACTATAACATTTACCAACCAGAAGCGACTTCTACTGCTTCGTCTCATTCTGGCCACTGTCGAATCACCTCAACCACCTCAATTCACCTGAATTATGCTTAACTGGCAAATCTCCAAGGTACTGCGTTCCCGTGCCTCCTCCTCAATTATCCAGGCAATGTCAGGCCTCTTTCATCCCACCGTGTCACCTCTTCATCTTCCCTCTCGGTTGCGTCCTTGGTTATATGTACCAGGTTGTTGTGTAAAGGACACAATGACAGAAACTGATTTTGACATCCACTAAGTGACACCACACTCTGGAGCATTCGGCCGTCAGATGCTCAGGCGCATACAGCAATTCCCCATAACCGTCCTGAAGCACAACTCTTTAGACACATCTGTCCAATTTTATCTTCTACTACACCTGAACTAACCTGAATTAACCACCACTTTTTCTACCAGTTCTTCCGCTCTTATCCTAATATTTTCCGGACATTCCCCCTTTTTATCTTCTTCTTTATCTTATAACCTACAGAGATGAAGAAAGTGTTGTACTTCAGAGCGAATATGGGGCATTGATGTACTTTGCCGAGTATTGGTCAGTCAGGGAGCAAGGTTCCAGAGTTTTGAAAAATGAGGTAGAAAGTTGAGCCCCAGGATTTGTAGATGTTTGATTAATTGGCAGATTGGGACAGAATTCAAACTCTAAACTCTTCGCCGACGTTTCGTTTAATTAAACTTAAAATTCTTCAGGGTTCGAGTGTCAAGTGTTCAATGATTGAATTTTGATCTGAAAATTGAACATTTCAATGTAACATTTGCCCTTTTTAAACTCGAGCGGTCGTAGGGTGGGATGAAAGAGGCCTGACAATGCAGAGTTAAAGGGGGGAGAGGGAGAGAGTGCGAGAAAGTAGTACGTTAGAGGTGAAATAAACAAGCATAGTTAAGGTGGTTTATGTAATTCGATGATGATCTGAAAGAGAGAAAGAGCAGGAAATCTCCATCAGGGTGGTATGTGATGAAGGCGGTAACTAAAACGAGTATGGTGGTAAAGAAAAAAAAACAACTAGCGTGTTGTAGGTACTCAATGTTATATGGTGAAGTAAAAGGGAAGATGTTTGATATGTAAAGCAACAGGAGTTATGTGATAGAGTAAAAACTCGGAAGGAATAAGCGGAGCTCAGAATAAGCAGAAAGAAACTGCAATACATCGGTCACGTCATAAAGGAAAGCGATATGAAATACTCCGCCTTGTTATTGAGGGAAGGGTCTCTCTCTCTCTCGGTTTGGTCGAACATCTACTGAGATATTCAGGGGTGCAGTTTCGCGCACCATTATAGCCAGTTGGATCGCCAACCTTCGGAGAAAGACGGCGTCATAAGAAGAAGAAGAAGAATAATAAGCCATATAGGTATATATAATAATAAGCTAATAAGATAATAAGCAGATGAGTAAAAAGGTTTATAAAATGTAGAAAAGTAGATGGATTGAAGGCAAGAATGGAGGTGGATAGACGGAATATATAGGGGTGGGAATGGAGTTAATCTTAGAACAGGAGAAAAAAGGAGGCAGTACTTAGTATATTACATTTCGGAGAGGAACGTAAATCGTAGCATATATTTTATTGGTAAGCTTATATTCTTATGCTAAGTAGCTGAAATAGTTTAGGTCAGTTCAGATTTGCGACCCCAAAAATACGTATCATAAGTAATAATTCCTTCAATCTCCTAACAGTATGTAGGCATAATCTTTCTTTTTCTACATTTACTGACACGAATTTTTTTCGATAAGTAATTTACTTTTATTTATTTAGTTATTGTAGCTTCCTTTTTTTATGTGTGTTTCGAACTTAATTGTTAAGGTTCTGTCAAGTTTGTTTTGGGGGCATCCGTGTGCTACAAATAGGAATCATTGTAAACAAAACATTTTTTTACTCGTAAGTGATACTTTAGCTTCCACTTACGGAGCGCTGCAAAAAAGACATAATTAATGACATAGCGATCGTGGTTCGTATGTATTTAATCGTACCGTACTAGCTGCTACTGTGTTGACTGGTTAGGCCTACTATAGGCCGTACTTGCCGAAGAAATACCAAAAAAGAAGCAATTTTTTGCTTGTCGATATATCTATTTTAGAATATAATAATTACTATTACGGATTGTTTAAAAAATAAAAAGTACCTAAACGATTTTTGCTGGTGACTAATTTCGTCGATTTCTGGTGACTCATTTTCCTTATCGTATAATTCCATAAAAATATCATTTCTTTTGGTGTTTTGGAACTTTAAAACGTGTTTTAAGTGACTTTTTTTCTCTTTTCAATTAGGCAGTAGTTCCTTAAATCATTTTCTTTGAAGGTTTTACTCCAACTACCCGTACACCTTACTTTCAGTCTACTGCAATCACAATCGCCAAAACACATTTAGAGACTTAAAAAGACTGAAAACCAGCTAATAAACCATCAGGATATCAACATCTGCGGCAATAAATTTATCCGGTAATAAGGTGTTTATCACCGTTCTCAATTTTATTGCAATATTTCCGGATAAGTGCTCTATTTCGAACCGTTTACGAGCACCGCTCGGCTTGTTGAAAATTTGATTCAATAAGAACGACCAGAATATTAGAATAAGTTTATTTATAATAAAAATAAATTAATTTATGCGGAAAGTTATCTGATAGGAACAAAAATAGGAAGCCTAAAGAGGCCGAATGGCGTTTATATGGCTTTTTTAGGTGCCATATAGACCAATATAATTTTAAAATAAGGGTTGAAGAGTGATAATTCTTTATGATTAGAGTTAAATTAAAAAAAAAAATAAACTAGATCTCAATCTATTTATGGAATATAAAAAATTTAATGGTCAGGATGTAGCCACTGGCCTTCAATACGAGGAAAAACTATCAAATTTGATTTCAGTAAGAATTTTGATGAGAATAGGTGCAAGAGAGTATTTTTTCTCTAGGAAGTCAAGCACAACTAGATAGAAAGTTATGGAGGTTTTCATCTGGAAAAACATCTATTGCAGCTGCATTAAATGTGGTGATTTTAGTTTAACCAGAGTTATTAGATATTTTGTGTAAATTTCGATTACTTCGATATGTTATTACAGTAGACATACAAGAAATGTATAGAATGGTTAGAGTAAAGCCAGATAAAAACGCATATTGTGGCGTGAAAATCCCCACCAAGACTTTAAAGAGAATGGTTGTTGGATTCAGTCAACCTGTAGAATAACAAGATTGTCATTCATGATGATACAGATTCTATTACAGTGTTAGGCTTGTCTTGGCATCTATTCAGAGACACATTTTCTATTTTAGTTGCTCTTTCAACAGATTTGAACTTAACGAAAAGACGAAACATTGTCATGTATTGCAAAACTGTTTGATCCGTTGAATATGCTGCGACCAGTCATCCTTGATGCAAAATTGATCATGAAGGAAGTTTGGCTTCAACGAAGAGTTAAACGAAGATTGATTGAGATGAAGAACTACGACCTCAACTAAAAAACTGAATGGTGTCAATATTCTAAAGGGTTTAAAAGAGAAATTTATTTACATTTGTGTTATTGGTAGAAGTTCAAATTAATGGCTTTTCAGATGCTTTCATGACTTGTTATGGTACTGGCATATGCGTACATAATAGTGCTGTGTGTATGCAGATGGTACAGTTAGTTACAAGCTATTTTTTTATAAATCAAGAGTTGCACCTATCAAAATTGTTACATAATCAGTAGCTTTGCTCCTATTTAGATTATTCAATAAGACTATAAGACTAATAAAAATTGATATTTTTGGAGCAATTTTTTGGAGACAGAACCCAAAAGTCCAGGAATTGGCTAAATTTTGAATGAAAACATGTATGGGAAAAAGAATAATCCAGCTGGTTCATAAGAAAATATGATAATTCTTTGGACACATAGATCCCAATATTGTGTTGACTTGGCTGAGGTCAACACCTGATCGTTGGACAATATTTGTTACAAAGAGAATTTCAAAAGTCCAAAAATTGACTAAATTTGGAATGATTACATATGGGAAAAAGAATAATCCTGTTGATTATGTATCTCATGGATCCATAACGCATTGTGCTAATTCTTTGGATACCGATTCCAATATTTCTAGACTTGGCTGAGGTCAACGCCTGAGCAATTTTTGTTACAAATATAATATCAGAAGTCCAGGCATTGACTAAATCTTGAATTAAGACATATGTAGAAAAAGGATAATCCAGCTGAATAAGTATCTCGTGGATTTTCGTATTTGGTTTATGCATAACAAAATATGTTAACTCTTAGGACAGAGATCTTAATATTGTCTTGACTTGTCTGAAGTCAACACCTGACCCTTGGACAATGTTTGTTACAAATATAATTTTAGAAGGCCAAGAATTGATTAAACTTCGAATGAAGACATACGGGAAAAATGATAATCCACCTGATTATGTATCTCGTGAATTGAAGGAATTTTATTGATTCACAACGAAATATGCTAATTCTTAGGATACACTACCCAATATTCACTTGACTTGGCTGAGGTCAACACACCTGATCGTTGGACATATTTTATTACAAACAGAATTTTAAAAGTCCAAGAATTGACTAAATTTTGAAAGAAGACTTGGGGTAATCCAGTTGATTATGTAAAAATTTCATTGATTCATATCGAAATCTGGTAATCCTTTGGACACAAATCCCAATATTGTCTTGACTTGACCGAGGTCAACACCTGATCGTTGGACAATATTTGTTACAAATAGATTTTCAAAAGTCCACAAACTGACTAAATTTGGAATGAATGCATGTGGAAAGAAAAATCAAGTTGATTATGTATCTCGTAGATTCATAGCGAAATGTCCTAATTCTTTGGAAACCGATCCCAACATTGTCTTGACTTTGCTGAGGTCAACGCTTGAGCATTGGACAATTCTTGTTACAAATATAATATCAAAAATCCAGGAATTGACTAAATCTTAAATTAACACATCTGGAGAAAGAGGATAATCCAGCTGATTACGTATCTGGTGGATTTTTTAATTTGGTTTATTCATAACAAAATATGTCAGTTCTTAGGACAGGGATCTTAATATTGTCTTGACTTGGCTGAAGTCAAAACCTGCTCCTTGGACAATTTTTGTTACAAATATAATTCCCGAACTCCAAGAGTTGACTAAATTTTGAATGAAGATTTGGGGTAAACGGATAATCCAGCTGATTATGTATCTCGCAAATTTTCCAAATTTTATTGATTCATAACGAAATCTGGTAATTCTTTGGACACAAATCCCAATTTTTTCTTGACTTGGCTGAGGTCAACACCTGATTATTGGACAATATGTGTTATAAATAGAATTTCAAAAGTCCAGGAATTGACTAAATCTTGAATTAAGACCTACAGAGAAAAAGGATAATCTAGCTAATTACGTATCTCGTGGATTTTCGAATTTGGTTTATTCATAACAAAATACGTTAATTCTTAGGACAGAGATCTTAATATTGTTTTGACTTGGCTGAAGTCAGCACCTGATTCTTGGACAATTTTTCTTACAAATATAATTTCAGAAGTTCAAGAATTGGCTAAATTTCGAATGAAAACATGTGGGGAAAATGATAATCCACCTGATTATATATCTCGTGAATTGAAGGAACTTCATTGATTCATAACGAAATGTGCGAATTCTTAGGACTTAGTACCCAATATTGACTTGACTTGGCTGAGGTCAACACCCCTGATCGTTGGATTTTATTACACATAAAACTTTAGAAGTCCAAGAATTGACTAAATTTTGAATGAAGATTTGGGGTAAACGGATAATCCAGCTGATTATGTATCTCGCAAATTTTCCAAATTTTATTGATTCATAACGAAATCTGGTAATTCTTTGGACACAAATCCCAATTTTTTCTTGACTTGGCTGAGGTCAACACCTGATTATTGGACAATATGTGTTACAAATAGAATTTCAAAAGTCCAGGAATTGACTAAATCTTGAATTAAGACCTACAGAGAAAAAGGATAATCTAGCTGATTACGTATCTCGTGGATTTTCGAATTTGGTTTATTCATAACAAAATACGTTAATTCTTAGGACAGAGATCTTAATATTGTCTTGACTTGGCTGAAGTCAGCACCTGAATCTTGGACAATTTTTCTTACAAATATAATTTCAGAAGTTCAAGAATTGACTAAATTTCGATTGAAAACATGTGGGGAAAATGATAATCCACCTGATTATATATCTCGTGAATTGAAGGAACTTCATTGATTCATAACGAAATGTGCGAACTCTTAGGACTTAGTACCCAATATTGGCTTGACTTGGCTGAGGTCAACACCTCTGATCGTTGGATTTTATTACACATAAAACTTTAGAAGTCCAAGAATTGACTAAATTTTGAATGAAGATTTGGGGTAAACGGATAATCCAGCTGATTATGTATCTCGCAAATTTTCCAAATTTTATTGATTCATAACGAAATCTGGTAATTCTTTGGACACAAATCCCAATTTTTTCTTGACTTGGCTGAGGTCAACACCTGATTATTGGACAATATGTGTTATAAATAGAATTTCAAAAGTCCAGGAATTGACTAAATCTTGAATTAAGACCTACAGAGAAAAAGGATAATCTAGCTAATTACGTATCTCGTGGATTTTCGAATTTGGTTTATTCATAACAAAATACGTTAATTCTTAGGACAGAGATCTTAATATTGTTTTGACTTGGCTGAAGTCAGCACCTGATTCTTGGACAATTTTTCTTACAAATATAATTTCAGAAGTTCAAGAATTGGCTAAATTTCGAATGAAAACATGTGGGGAAAATGATAATCCACCTGATTATATATCTCGTGAATTGAAGGAACTTCATTGATTCATGACGCAATGTGCGAATTCTTAGGACTCAGTACCCAATATTGACTTGACTTGGCTGAGATCAACACACCTGATCGTTGGACATATTTCATTACAAATAAAATTTCAGAAGTCCAGGAATTGACTAAATTTTGAATAAAGACTTGGGGTAAACGGATAATCCAGCTGATTATGTATCTTGTAAAATTTCCAAATTTCATTGATTCATAAGGAAATCTACTAATTCTTTGGACACAAATCCCAATATTGTCTTGACTTGGCCGAGGTCAAGCCTTGATTATTGGACAATTTTTGTTGCAAATAGAATTTCAGAAGTTCAGGACTTGACTAAATTTCGAATGAGGAACTGTGGGAGAAAAGAATCTTTTAGGTTGAACGAATTTTATTGACTCATAATGAAATGTGGTAATTCTTTGGGCTCTTGAATTAGCTGAGGTCAACACCCAATCGTAGGGCAATTTTTGTTACAAATAGCATTTCATAAGTTTATGAATTGACTAAATTTGAATGAAAACATGTAGGGAAGAAAGGATAATCTCGCTGATTAAATATCTCGGGGAATGACTGAATTTTATTGATTTATGACGAAATGTGGTAATTCTTTTGACACAGATCCCAATATTGTCTTCACCTGGCTAAGGTCAACCAACACCGTTCATCGGACAATCTTGATTACAAATAGAATTGTAAAAAAAATTGACCGAATTTCATTGATCATAACGAAATGTGCTAATCTGGACACAACTCCCAATATTGTCTTAACTTGGTTGAAGTCAACACTTGATCGGTGGGCAATTTTTATTACAAATTGAATGTCAGAAGTTCAGAAATTGACTAAATTTCGAATGTGGACATTTGGGCCTGTCACATAGTAATGTTACCAATCAGGGTGTTAGGATTTCAAAATGCAAATGTCAAAGATATATTTTAATGAATTTTGGTATGTTTTGACTACTATGAAAGGCGCACATTTTGCAATATTTTTATTTTTATTTTTGCCAGTGGCGCGCGTACCAGCTCGTCGACTCATATTATTTGAACAGAAAGTGGTACATACTAAACGTAACGTTGCATTTAGCCTGATATTTATTAATAATATTCACAATAGTACTTATGAAGCAATCTGGTACGTTAACATTTAAAGAGTTAAAGGACGCTTTTTTAATGATTCAGAGTCGAAGAGATTCAAAAAAAGTAGTGTCAGATTTTTTAATCCATTCGTTGATTCTGTAGGAATGTTTAGGATCAATAGCAGTCAAAGTCAAGTAGTAAAAACTTTCCACTTCCGCTTCACAAGGAGTCTCCTGGTATCAGATTGTGAAGGCTTTCACGGCCGATCAAAATACAATCCAAAGTGTTTTCCGAGCTTTGAAGCCGTGGTCGAATGGAATTTCTTCCTGACGTTTCGTCTACAGCTGCGACAGACATTATTAAAAGCGATGAGGTAATGGGCGAAGTGATTTCTCGTGCTTCCCGACGTTGACTGATTCGACTGTGGTGAGCTCCGTGGTATTTATTCCCTCGCCGTCGCGCTGCAGTGGAGGAACTGGGGTGGGGGTAGTGGTGGCGTGGAATTTCGGCGCACTTGTAGTATGCCGCAGGCCTTAGAAGTCGCTTACAGTTTGCATTTAGAAACGAAATTTCCTTCTTCATGTTGAAGTTGTTGTCGTGTTTAAAGATCTCAAAGGGCTCTCTCGTTAGTCTCGGATAAAAACGCTGCGATTGATATGAGATATCCTCCTGGTTGAAAAGGATGTCGTGACCTTCGAAGACAGCGTGCTCTGCTACTGTCTAGTTTTGTGTTTGTCCCAGCCTGCCACTACTTTTTTGTTCTCATGTAATCCTCGTGTTGAGCCACAGCTGCATGTAACTCGGTAAACTCCGGATTCCAATAGTGGATCTCTACGGTCTTTGGCTGATCTCAAGATCTGATGTATTATACGAGTGGGTTTAAAGACAGTTTTGACATTGTGCTTTTCCAATAGCCTAACGATCCTGTCCGTTACTTTGTGAATGTATGTAGACCATACGCGCCTTTCTTCATCTTCTCCCGTTGCCTCCTGGCGCTATATATTCCTTGGAGGAAAGGCACTAACGAACTCGTGATTGGTGTATCCATTCCAACTAAAGATGCTGCATTTCCTGTTCTAATTCAGTCGGCTCACAAATTCTCTTGGCTCTCACAGACAGAGTCTTTATGACTCCCCTTTTTGATTTGATCCGTTATTGAGGTTTCGCTCAGTGTGCGTCGGTTTTCTATAAACAGTGTGCGCAAGCTTCCCATTCAGACTTTTTGTCAAATAACAAAGGTGTCGTCCACGTATCGGAGCACCTTGGCCACTTATTTGCCGTTTCGAGCCCAAAAAAATTTCCCTAAAATAGTTGGCCGTCAGACAACGTCGGGAGGCACGGGAGATCACTTCGCCCTTTGCCTCATCGCCTTTGATAATGTCTGCCGTAGCTGTAGACGAAACATAAGTAAGAAATTCCATTGGTCCACGGCTTCAAAGTGTGGAAAACACTTGTGTCTCCTGGTATGTTCAATATGTTCCTTACTAGTATGGCTTCACTCACTACCCCAACTGGCTATTTTGGATATGGTTCCAGTGTCTCTTGCAGAGTGTTAATTTAGCAAAAGCTTCTGGTACCATCGGTCATGTAATGTTCTTCCAAAATATAAAATACTGTGGACTGATAAATACTGGCTCAAATCCTCTAATATGCGCCGAAGAGAGCAGAAGTTGGTGTGGGTCTTTGTTTTCTTATCGAATTGGTCTGAGATGTCCACTGCGAGGAAGGATGTCCCATAGGGATCAGTGCTGGGACCATCTCACAGGTATTTTTTCTAAGATGCATATATAGGATTGATGTGTCAATAAGCTATCTGTAGCGATTTCTTGAAGGGCCCATACATCGCATGTTGCACAAAGTTGTCGAAGTAGCAGAATGCTGTCAGAATAATTCTTTAAATTGAATGCTACTTTCTAGTGTTCGATTTGGTCTCTATTTAACCATCTCTGTAGTTTTTACTTTTTCATACACCACAAGGATTTGTGGGCAAGTGCGATACATGGGTTGATTCAGAAGGCGTAAGGTGATTACAATAAAAAAGTAGACAATGGTTTCCAAAACCGGAAGCATTACTCATAATTACATAAAAATCTGTTGCAAAATAAAAAAGAAAAAAAAGTGCTAATGAGAAAATCTTTTTTTTAAGAAAAAATTTAAAACATTTTAACAAATTAAGTACAATTTTAAACCTTAATATTTATAGATCTCAACTATAAGCAGCAAATCTAAATGTTTCCGATTTACATATTTACTGATCCCAAGCTAAACTGAGAAAGATGTTTACCAAACACACAATATTCCCTTTAAAAACGTCTTTTTAACAGAAACAGAAGGTTGTTAATTTATTCTACTTAATAAACTGTGCCCGATAATTAAAACGTCGTAAATCAATACGCCACTGAGGAGCACCACATTGTAACGAAAGTACCGCCGCTCGGTGTACTTAAGAGGCCGTCGCATCTAATTTGGTACTGTCAAGTTTTCATAACCAACTTTTGTTTACGGATTCCCACAGTCCCAATACGCCGTCTGAAGAGGTAAAAAGAGGTTAATTGCGAATAGCAAATGGCTGTGTTGATAAAATAGGGCACCGCTATCAGAGGCGTAACCGAAGGAGCGGAATAATGTGGATAAATAAAGTAATGAGTTGCAATAACATTCAGGATTGATGGATTGTATAGGTTTCCGGAGTGGTACTGAGGCTAAAACAATAAACACGTCTCGGGCATTATTTCCTTAAACAACAGGGCCCATTATGCATGTATGATATGCCATTATTCAGCAGTCATATCTTTATCTCGGGTTTTTGCCAACACGAAAATAACTGAAGATATCGGAGCAGCGGAGGGTAACAGACTAATTATTTTTTTTAAGAAAGCTTGTAAAGGGTTCTTATTCAATTATTCATTACCGGAGGTGCATGGTTTCCATTGTGCAATATTAATTAATATTGTATAAGTGCAAATTTTGAGAATCGAAAATGGTGTAAAGTAGAACTGATGGGACTTATTTTCAACACACACGTTCTTTTTCAACATTCATAAAAATTAGAATAATCTAATAGAAATGCTTGTAAAATCAAATTAAATGCTACCATTTATTGCAAAGACAGAAAAAAATCTTATCTCAATAAATAGTGCATTTTCAGCACAGGGATATTCCCCTGCCCACATTCCAGTCCACAAGGGTGGTAGACTAGAATGATAGGAGATGTGAGTAACAATAGGGCTATCGCTGGTCTAGAATACCTTTTAAAAGCTTTCGAGTGTCTTTAGTTGGACCACACCATCATAGCTTCCGAACTGATTTCTCAACCAGTCACCACGCTTTTCTTCTTGGACAATTTATTTTATTGTCTTTACCAGGAACAGTATTAATAACTAATGTAATTTCAGTATAGGGACGTTACTTTTCATCTTTTAGGAGATGACTTCGTCAACACTAAATTGGAACACGTGAGTCACAATATATCTATCGCTGGTTTGCAATGCCTCTTAAAAGGTCTTTTGTCTTGAGCCTTATGATCCATAGCTTTCGAAATGTTTTCTCATCCAGTCAACATGGTTTTCTTCCTGTATTGACCTGTTCTGTGTACTCTTCCTTCTTGGGTTCCTGGGTTGACGCGGGCTTTCAGGTGGATTCCATTTAGTGCGACTTTCGGAAGGCCTTCGACAGAGAGGACCAGGATATTTTGTTTTCCAAACTAGAATCATTTTGCTTCTCTAGACGCTTTGGCTAACGTCGGGCAGGGTTGCAATTTTTTGTTCAGTCACCATGCTTTTCTTCCTGGACCATCATTATTTTATTGTCTTTACCATGAACAGTATTAATAACTAATGCAATTTCAGCACAGGAATGTAACTTTTTATCTTTTAGAAGATGACGATCGGCAACACTAAATTCCTGGTTTGCAATGCCTTTTGAAAGGTCTCGAGTCCCTTCTCTTGGGCCACAAGATTCACAGCTTTCGAAATGTTTCCTCAACCAGTCAACATGGTTTCCTTCCTGTACTGTCCTGTCCTGTGTACTCTTCCTTCTTGGGTTCCTGGGTTGATGCGGGCTTTCAGCTAGATTCCATTTACTATGATCTATACTCACGATAGTTTGTTATCCAAACTAGAATAATACTGCCCCTCTAGACGTGTTGGTTAACGTCGGGCAGGGTTGCAATTTTTTGCTGAACGCTTATGACCTCAAGGTCTACTATACGATGGAAAGCAGTGCCTACTATCCGAGTAGTGCTCGCCTGCAGCTTGCTGCTGGTTACTATTAATGGGGGCTGAGATTTTTTGAAGACATCCGCTACGTTGGGGCCAAGTCCTTTAGAATATTGTCGCCAGTGCCCCGATTTCACTTACGTATTGTGTTCTTGAAGTGGCTATATGGTTCGTAGCCACCTAGACTGCTGCTCTCCCATTCCATCTGCTTATTTCAGAATCTATATCGGGAAGCTGAAAAGAGTGTGGTCGAAATTTCCTTCCATACAAGATTTGAATTGAGAGTTGACGGCTTGGAGGCGTGTACAGGTCACGCTATAATTTCCTATTTATTATAATCCAATTCTACCAATAGAGTAGTTGCTGAAAAGTTTTTTCGGGGACACGAAGTC
Source organism: Taphrorychus bicolor (assembly GCA_951812265.1). Taxonomy (NCBI): domain Eukaryota; kingdom Metazoa; phylum Arthropoda; class Insecta; order Coleoptera; family Curculionidae; genus Taphrorychus; species Taphrorychus bicolor. The sequence goes on from OX638300.1 coordinate 10,065,640, forward strand.
AAATAAGCTCCAATCAAAAGTGTCTAAGAGTCAAAAATAAAAAATTTGTTGAGTAAATAGACGAAGAACAAAATAAATATGCCTTGAATTGTGTAACGATTTGTGCATTCTAGTGATAAGCATTTTAAAAGTGATAATTCTATGTTCACGTTATTCCTAGAAGATCTTAAAGAACAGTTTTAATTGCTTAGTGCCATATCCTTATTATACAGGGTGATTCATGTTATTCGACACGGAAGATTATGGCTAAACTTTTAGATTTTAAAAACGTTTTGTATATGGAATGCATGAGGGCCTATTGGAAGTACATTTTAAAATTATTGTTATTTTATACAGGTGGTCCCAAAAGTATAAAATTGATTAAAGTTGTATTTTTTTAAATGAAACACCTAGTATATTAATGTATTTTCGGTATCTACGGACAAAAGTAAAAGTAGTTTTATTAAGGTTTATGGCATCTAAACCGTACCGTTCTTCAGATATTCGTGATTTTGTGAAAATGCAGCATCAAATTTAATGTTTAAAATCTCAGCACTTGGTTTCTTTTCAACCACCGAAATTGGCTGGTGGGCTACTAGTACATTGAATTTTTTGCGGTATGTATTAAATATTAACTACTGTGTACCAAATGTAAAAAAATGAACACTAAATTAGTGCAAACTTCAAACAGTAATAACTCGTTTAATTTAAATTAGACACCCTGTATTTTATAGTATCATTAGATGCAGAATTTAGTTTCCTGTCAAAAACTATTAAACATTCCTATAGCTTGATCGTTGCATTTTCTTGGCAAATTGATTTTTTCTGAATTTGCGCTGACATAAACGAATGTAGTGATCTAATTTTACCTGTTCAAGTCTGTTCAGGTGTTACCTGATTTTGACAAAGCAAAATTTATTGTCATCTCTAGTTGTCACATATTAATTTAAAGTTAAATATTTTTTTACTGTTATAATTGGTGGTTAACAGGGAGTTTTTTATTTAATCAAAATCCTGGTTTACACAACAGAAGAACGAGTCGGTATGATCTTCATTCTAGGAGAATGCTTGCAAAATTGTCTTTTAGCATCAAGGGTTTATGCTGAAAGGGTTCCTAACCGAACTCGACCGAATAGAGCCGTTTTTGAAAGACTGTTGGTTCAATTTAGGCAAACTGGTAGTGTTCAGTATGAAACGACTGCCAAAACGAGATCAGTTACAGAAAACCAAGAAACTGAATTAGCCGTTATTGGCTCTGTAGTTGAAAATCCCCATGTCGGATAACGAGAAATTGCACAAAACTTAAATATTAGTCAAGCAAGCGTATCAAGGATTCTTCAAAACATAAATATCACGACTATAAGATACAACTACATCAAGAACTCTCCGATAACGATTTTGGCCAACGGGTGGACTTTTGTATGTGGGTGTTAGAAAAAGTTGGAGAACAAGAAGATTTTTTTGAATCAGTTCTATTTAGTGATGAATGTACTTATCATAACGATGGTTCTTTTAACCGACACAATTTTCATTATTATTCTGATTTTAACCCCCATGAATTTAAAGTTATTAATAACCAACATAGGTGGACAGTAAATGTATGGGGGGCATAATGGGACAGTATGTGATTGGACCTTATTTTTTTGACAAACATTTAAACGGAATGTTGTTTCTAAATTTTTTGAGAAATCAGCTTCCAATTTTACTGGAAGAAGTTCCTCTAGATATAAGAACAACCATGTGGCTGCAAATGGATGGGGCACCTGCTCATTATCATCGTGAAGTCCGGGAGTTCTTAAATGTTCGATTCCAAAATCGATGGATTGGAAGAAATGGAGCACAACATTGGCCACCAAGGTCCCCTGACGTAACGCCTCCCGATTTCTTTTTATGGGGATATGTGAAAGGAATCATGTATAATACGCCACCAACCACAAAAGAAAATATGAAGAAACGAATCAGAGAAGCCTTCAGAAGCATGACTCCCTATATGTTACGCAATGTGAGTGAAGGATTTAAAAACAGAATACGTTTGTGTTTAGAATCAGACGGTCGTCATTTTGAACAAATTTTATAACTGTTTGTTTTTGTTTGTTTTACTCTTATGTTGACTTGTTATTTATTGTATTTCAAATTGCACTTAATTTTTTTGTAATAGAGATGCTAAATTTTGTAAGAACTCTTGTAATATAATGTTTTATTGTTTTGTTTGATATTTTATGCTAAATAAAGACACTTTAACATTCAGGTGACTGCTAAATAATCTTCATGATCATAATTTTGAAACTTATAAATTAATATCTGAATACGGGATGTTCATTAGAAAACTTCGTCTAATTGGTTGTGAAATGTCAAAGGAAAAGAATGGAGAAACAAAAGTCCATTTACTTTAATTATGCCATCCTTTTCTGTCAAAATTTTATAGCCCCCTAAAATGAAGTTTTCTAGTGAACACCCAGTACTAATGATAATAAATTTTGCTCTCTCAAAATCAGGTATTGTAACAGGTAAAGTAGATTACTTAATTCGTTTATGTCAGCTCAAATTCAGAAAAAAAATCAATTTTCCAAGAAAACGCAAAGACCAAGCTATAGGAATGTTGAATAGTTTTGATAGGAAACTAAATTCTGCATCTAATGATACTATAAAATACAGGGTGTCTAATTTAAATTAAACGAGTTATTACTGTTTGAAGTTTGCAATAATTTGGTGTTCATTTATTGACATTCAGTGCACAGTAGTTAATATTTAATACACACCGCAAAAAATTCAATGTACTAGTGCCCACCAGCCAATTTTGGTGGTTGAAAAGAAACCAAGTGCTGAGTTTTTAAACATTTAATTTGATGCTGCATTTTCACAAAATTACGAATATCTGAAGAACGGTACGGTTTAGATGCCCTAAACCTTAATAAAACTACCTTTACTTTTGTCCCTAGGTACCGAAAATACATTAATATACTAGGTGTCTCATTTAAAAAAATACAACTTTAATCAATTTTATATTTTTGGGACCACCTGTATACAATGACAATAATTTTAAAATGTACTTCCAATAGACCCCCATCCATTCCATATACAAAACTTTTTTAAAATCTAAAAGTTTAGCCATAATCTTCCGTGTCGAGTAACGTGAATCACCCTGTATATTCCATTATCATTTACTTTTAATTCTGTTAAAATCTACACCTGTGGTAAAATGACGACTTTTTATCTTTCTTTAGGAAGAAAATAGGGTCCCCACTACAAAGCTATAAAAGCCTACCAATTTCTTCTTAATCAAGTCAAATCCATTGCAGATACAAAGGTTCTTCGTAGAAGGGTGATAAGTTTGTATTCCAATAGCATAGGACACGTTTTTACTTCATTTTTGTACCTTGTATAGCTATTAATTAGAAAATCTAACTGTTACTATATTTGATGACATTATGTAGTATCCAGGCCTTTTGTTTTACACGAGATAGAAGAATTACAAGTTTCATGTTCTTGTTTTTGCATATGGGTGGGCTAGGAATGGCGTACCATAAATATCCATCACGGATACGGTTGGTTTTCTAAGTGTGAGTAAAAGAAATTTCTTTTATTTTATTTTTAATTTTAATTTTAGGAAATATGCCACTGTAGCTTTCTTCATATAGGCAATTCTACAGCCCTTTTGTCATTTAATGGTCGTTTCCGAAAGCCCGTAATTTTCCGTAAAAATTTCGAATCCTTCAGTTTATGTACTCATCAGAGAATAGTGTATCATAACATACTTTAGAAAATGTAATACTCGAAAAAAACCCGGATTTCGACGAACATCGAGTTCGTGCAGATATAGCAAAGTTAGTGGCAATTTCTCATAAAATAGAGCAGAAAATGGAAAAAAACCAACTTGACAACCTTGGTTTCATCAGGCACAGTATGAGCACCCGCCATAGCAAGCACATATACTCAAGTGTAGCCTGAAAAGAATATGGCGAGTCAAGAAATGGTAGCCACGTGCTCATCCTTTTGTAGAACCATCCAGAGTTTTCCCAATCCGGAGATTAGTTCAGGATATCGACATCAACTTGGCCATAGACACCTGCTATGATTTACTCAGCTATGAATATAATAAAGAAAGAAAGGAATGAGTTCGAGAAAGTGAAAAGAAAGGCAAACTTAATGTCAATTCAACAAAAAAATGAGCGTTCAAGTAGAAAAAGGACAAATCGACGTTTGACAACTCGGCGTCATGTGTTTCCACTTGTAGGAGCACTCATTGTAGTACTGTACACATATTCGGGTCTAGCCTGGAAAAGGGCAAAAAATGGGAACCGCATGCAGACATCGGCTCAGCCTTTTCTCAGAAACATCCAAAGTCACGCCAATTTGGAAACTAGACCAAGATATTCATGGCAGTAAGTATAAAAGAAAGTAACTTATGGCAAATAAAAAAATTAAATAAATATTTAGGAAGGCACTTCAATACACAACAGACGGCGTTAAGGTCAATGGTGAGCTAATCAACAATATCAGATATGCCGACGACACGGTTTTACTGGCCGATAATTTGGAGGGAATACAGTGAAAGCTCTGATAAGCGGACAGTCTTGGTTCCAGAAAAAATGACCGGTTATCGAAGATGTCCGTTTAATAGCACACATGTATTAAAAAACTTTAAATAACATACACATTTTCTTTAACTTATTTATTAGGTTTTACTGGTACTGTAATTGTATTCAATGTCAGTGGACTTGTACAGTCTTCCACCGCGACCGGAAGTCTATTGTGGTTGTATTTATTAGGTAACTAGTTTGAAAATTGAACGGAACAGAACGAATAACACGTACACATACATAGGTACATAAATACATAGATACATATGTTTGTTGCACCACATACCTACAACACGACTACACTAGTTATTGTGTCGGATTTTGAACACATTTCAAATCACTTGTTTGATGGGTTTTGTTAAATTTTTGTTGAAGAAGGCAATTCTGAAAATGGGTTTCCAGGTTTTTCAAAATGTTTCTTAAATTAAACTAAACGCTATAAAATCATTCATTGAGAATGTCTTTAAAAAGGAAATTATACGCAGGGCTTCATCATACGACTTTAATCTTAAAATTTAAGCTAAATCTCGAACTGATACTTTCTCTCTGTCCAAAACACTAGTAACAAGAAAGTATTGTGCACAAGAGCTTTCACTGTATCAAGAAGTACCAAATACATGGTTATAAGTAAGTCTCCTAATCAACGCGGTGGGCTGTATTGTAAAAACGAAGCTGTCGAGAGAGTGTGTAGTTTCATTTATCTTGGGTGTAACTTCAATGATTTTTGAGACCACTCCAAAAAAATAAAGTTCAGAATAGAAAAGGCTAGAACAATGTTCACACAAATGAAACACTTCCTCTCCTGTCGAGATCTCAGCATGAGGCTCAACAAGAGAATGATGAAATGTGGCTCAGTATTGTTGTAGGGTATCGAGGCTTGGACGTTGTCCGAAGCAACAGAAAAAAGGATCAAGAGCTTTGAACTATCGATATATCGAAGACTCCTAAGAATTTCCTGGGTTGATCGAGTCACCAACGAAGAGGTCCTTCGAAGAATCAACCGCCAATTAACCCTCATGAATACCATAAAACAACTCAAACCTGAGTATTTGGGCCATGTGATGAGAAACCCTGTCAAGTATCGTCTATTACAGATATTTCTGCAAGGTAAAGTGGAGGAAAAGAATCAAACAGTTGTTGAAGTTGACAAAAAAGAATGAAGTCAATATCATTTTGGGAGATCTTAATGCCAAAGTAGGAGAAGGGAGAGTGGATGGCATAATTGGAAATTGGGGTTTGGGTGAAAGAAACGAACGAGGCGATCTATTGGTGGAATTCTGCCAAGAAGAAAATTTTGTTGTGACAAATACGTGTTTCAAATTGCCAAAGCGAAGGCCATACACATGGAAGTCCCCCGGAGATACTAAGACTAACATAATTAGAAATCAAATTGATTACATATTAATTGATAAACGCTACAGAAATGGGATAAGTGATGTGAGAACGTACCCTGGAGCCGATGTCGGATCCGATCATAACCCTGTCGTGGGAACAATATTCATAAGACTAAAGAAGATCAAGCATCATATACAACGAAGACCCGATTTCGAAAAACTTACACATCCAGAAATCTGTACAGAAATCACTGAATAACTAAACGTAACAATTAAAAGAACAATAACGCAACAAGAACAACCGATAGAAGAATCATGGAGTTCTCTAGAACACGCAATTAACCAAATACAAACAGAAAAACTTAGTAAAGAACCAACAGCAGCAAAGAAACCCTGGATGAGCAATGAAATTCTAGACCTAATGGAAACTCGCAGGAAATATAAGAACATAAACATCGACAAATATAAAGAAACCCAAACCAACATTCAAAAATTAATCAGACACGCAAAGGAGAAGTGGATGAACGATCGATGTCAAGAATTAGAAGAACTACAAAAGAAACACGACCAGTTTAATATATACAAAAAAGTTAAAGAAATCACAGGAATAAGAAGGAAAGCCCAACAAACCAACTTCCTTAAAACAGAAAACAGTGAAATAATTACAGACCAGGAAGAAATAAAAGAAGAGTGGTCAGGATATATTCGAGAAATGTTTGATGATGAAAGGATAGAACCGGAACTAGAACGCGACAATGATTTGACATTAAATATCTTACCATCCGAAGTAAACGCAGCAATAAAAACAGCTAAAAGTGGAAAAGCTGCAGGACCAGACAATGTATACACAGAAATGCTAAAATTGCTGGACCAAGAAAATCTCCAACGACTCACCGACCTCTTTAATGAAATCTACAGTTCAGGAACGTACCCCCGTGATTGGCTCAAGTCAGTGTTCATACCGATTCCCAAGAAAAACACATCAAGAAAGTGCTCCGATTTCAGATTAATTAGCTTAATGAGCAATACTTTAAAAATTATGTTAAAAATATTACATCGACGTATCTACTTGAAATGCGAACAAAATATAAGCCCCGAACAATTTGGGTTTAGATTAGGACTGGGAACACGGGAAGCACTTTTCGGATTAACGGTTTTACTCGAAAAGTGTAGAGACCAAAGAAAAGACGTGTATTTGTGTTTCATTGACTACGAAAAGGCGTTCGATCGCATCAAGCATCCAACACTGTTACAACTCCTCCAAAAACAGGGTCTAGACTACGAAGACATAAGGCTTATAAAAAATTTATATTGGGAACAGAGGGGGTTTGTTCGGTTTGGTGACACCGTATCGTCAGAGATACCGATAAGAAGGGGAGTACGACAGGGCTGTGTTCTCTCGCCTCTTTTATTTAACATTTACTCCGAGTGCATATTTCAGCAAGCGTTGGAGGACTGTGAAATTGGCATAAAGGTGAACGGTAAAATACTTAACAACATACGCTACGCAGATGACACTGTCATCTTCGCAGACACTTCAGAAGGCTTACAGGAGCTGGTAGACAAGATTGTGAAATCAGGTGACCAACACGGCCTGAAAATAAATACAGCAAAAACCAAAACGATGGTCGTCAGCAGAAATCAAAATCTACAAGCCAATATACGAATATATGGTACTCCAATAGAAGAAGTGAGAAAATTCAGGTATCTCGGTTGCTGGGTTACCCAAAACCTGGATCCAGAGACCGAAATTCGAGCTCGAATTGAAAACGCAAGAGCCACGTTCGTGAGAATGAAGACATTTCTAACGAATACCACCCTGTCGCTCGATGCTCGATACCGTTTCGTGAAGTCATATATTTATTCTGTCCTCTTGTATGGCACGGAATCCTGGACAATGGGAAAGAGGATGATGCAGCGATTGGAGGCATTTGAAGTGTGGATCTTCCGCAGACTTTTGAAGATACCATGGACCCGAAGAATAACAAATGAAGGTGTTATAAGAATGATGGGAACAGACAGGGAACTTTTACAACATGTGAAACAGCGCAAAACTGGTTATCTGGGACATGTATACAGAGGAGAAAAATATCAACTTTTGAGACTGCTTATGGAAGGAAAGATAGAAGGCCGAAGAGGACTCGGAAGACGAAAATGCTCATGGCTTAAAAATATAAGAGAGTGGACAGGATTAGACACATGCACCCTATTGAGAGCAGCAAGAAATAGATAGGAGTTTGCTGGTATTGTCGCCAACCTTCAGTAATGAAGAAGGCACTTGAAGAAGAAGAAAGTGGAGGGAAGAAGAGAACCAGGTAGAAGGAGAATTTCCTGGCTCGGGAACAGAAGTGGTTTGGCGTGACTTCCATTGAATTGTTCCGCGCTGCAGCCAACAAAGTGCGCATTACCATGATGATAGCCAACGTCTGAAACAGATAAGGCCTACGAAGAAGAACATTCATGGCAGCTTTGCCATAGACATCTGCAATGATGCACCCGGCCAATGATCTTGAGAAGAAAAGGAATTAAATCAAGTTTCTATGACAAAGTTGCCGTAGATATCCCGAACTAATCCCTAAATGGCGAAACTTTTGGTGTTTAGCTGGACCGATGCGTGCATGTTTTTTCCTCTCCATCACTTCCAGGCTACACCTGAGTATGTGTTGACACTGTGGTCCTCTGGCGGATGCTTATACTTCGCCATGAAGCCAATTGCTCGCCCTGTTGTCAAGCATTGCATTCCAAGCCTATCAAATACTGGAATAGTCAACAACCTCAAATGTTGATCAGTTACAAAATTTTTCAAGTGATACCGGCCAGCACCAGCACTAAAATCGGAGTCATCGAGATATGGTCTTCAAGTCGGATATACCCGGCTGTAATACACGTTTATATGCAGGTAACCTGAGATCTGCCAAGTCACTAACAGTATGTTTGCTATATTTATCATTCGTTGCTGTTTTTGTTGTAAAAAAAAGTCAATAAAACAAAAATTATACCTTTTTATGTGTTTTGAGTGCAGGTTGACACAATTTGATTTTAACTAAAAAAATTTCTGATTATTCAATCTCTGATCATCATAAAATAAATAAATATATTTTCTCTCTCAAAAATAATTAAAAAAACTCAATGTTATTTTAAGGGATTTAAAATTATTTCGATATTGGACTAAAATACCAGGGTTGCCGAACGTCCGGAGTCCAAATCGGTAAAAACTGATGATAAAAATCGGTAGTTTATTTATATACATATATGCAAAAAAACTTCGGATTTCGGTATTTTGCTAGATCTGTAGTAACACTGTAAAATGCCGTGCAAGATATAGTTCTTACATGCGTCAAAACGCACTGCTTGAAAGAAAATCCCTGTCGTCGCGTGCTTTCAACTTGCTCTAACACGATCCAGGTGCGATCTATAAAAGACGGTCGCCTTACGCGCTTGGCCCAATACTGAGTGTGGGTATAGTCCTGTAGGGTTGCGATATTTCTCGTTCACGTATGTAATTGATATTGAAAACAAGACAATGGCTGGAAGATAAGACAGGACAACGGAAGAGGGACAAGCACTTCTATACAAAAGTATTGACACCTCGGGAAAGCCTCAAACTTCCGAGTACTTGATTAATTTAGTGCGTGATATAGTTTTTTTCTGTCAATCAAAATAACAGTGCAAAGTTAAGTCTTTCGTAACAGACAATGCTGCAAACATGAACGTCATGAGGAAAACTTTAGAAGAAAGAACTAACTCTGGAGTTATAGTTTATGGCTGCCTTTCCCATCTATTGAATTTACTGTGCAAGAATTTTCAAGTCCTAGATAAGATGTTCAACATGTGGTCCAGATTGTCAAGTACGGGGTGTTCATTATAAAACTTCATCTAGTTGGCTGTGAAATGTCAAAAGAAAAGGATGGAGAAACAAAAGTCCTTTTATTTTGATTATGTCAGCCTTTTCTGTCAAAGTTTCATAGCCTGCTAGATGAAGTTTTATAATGAACACCCCGTACTTTCGCAATTAGCATCTGGCTAAAGCAAAATTCAGTCAAGCTGGAAGCAAGGCTTCAGTACTACCAAGTGATGCTCGATGAAATAGTGTTGTTGAATATTTGGAAAGAATAAGAAGGAGATTTCAAATATTGGGCTCAAACATGCAGCTCAATGAATTTGCATTGACATTAAACACATAACTCTCAGCGCCTCTTTTCGATTACAAACCATAGTAGAAATAAAATATGTGTACCTTATTTAAATATTCAGTATTACAAAATGTATCTCTTTATATGAATTGTCTATAAAAAAGAATTGCATATCGTTGAGGAGCCAAGCAAAACTTTAAGGTGTGGATTTTGAAAAATAATTAAAAACGTTCTGTCTCATATTAAATTCTATTGAATCCAATAGCACAAAGGTCAAAGTAGTCTAAGACGCACTATTGCTAATAATACCTGATTAGCCGAGTGATTAGCCATAGAAAAGCTTGCGAATGTGCGTCATTCGTCCAGAAAGATCGAAGAATTTCATGCAGCCGAGTTTACGTTAAAAGGCTCGATAATTATTTTATTAAAATGATGTAGTCAGCGCCAGCGTGGGAATTATTTATATAAAGCGAAATACAGCAGCGTTCAACTAAATCAGCGACCTTTCAAGACTGTGCAACAGCGATTACGCATTGTTTTCAGTTGATTGTACTTGTCCCCTAAAATAGTCGGGTAGCCTTGTGAATGTGGTGTGTGTATGCTCACATATCTTGGCATCGGTTATTTTTTTCACTCGGATTGCTCATGGATTTTTCATGTCTTGCTATAATGTTAGCGAATAGCCAATAACCAAATCCTATAGGCAAAAGCATAACAAACGCAAATACAGAAATATACCCTAGCATATACCAATATTATTAAATTTAAAACTTTATTTCAACTCAGCATCAGAATTCGCACATTTACCCCAATTTAACCGACCTTGTATTTCTTACAGTTTTCGAGATCTCTGTGGTCACCATTGTGGAACTGCATTAAATTTTCAACTCCCGGTTTAGGGGTAATTCCATTTCAGCATTATCCTTGGTGCCTTCCGAGCACCTAAAACTTGAAAGTTCTCGGATTTGAGAAAATGTTCAATACATCAAAATATCAGCCTGATATTATTATAGCTTTAAAATGGTTTTAAATGCAGAAGATGTACTTTTTGCTCGCCTGGTAACCTCGTGTCCTGAAAAAACCTTTGTCACTTCATTTCTAAGGCTTAGGACTGATATGGGATAAGAGGACCTGCCTTAGAGTAGATGAGTTGTTAGGTTTGGGTTCGAACTCTAGTTAAGTCTAGCAAATTTCATTATCTAGCATTCGTCAACAGGCTTTCATTCACCACATTCATCAGCAGGCTTGACTAATTACGCAAATAACACTAATTTAATGGTAAAAGTTCTAAATAAGGTTGAAGTTTTGCCTCAATTACTAGGTCATACAAACACTTATCTGCTATTCCTTAGAAATGTGATTTTGCAAGATTGTGTTTAATAATTCTCAATGCGAGCTGATAACAATATCTCATATTCAGGATACAGTAAAATAATTAGATTGCCTATTCAAGATTATGATCAAAAAGCAAAGCTGAGAGAGAGAAAAGAAAAACTAGTAGCAATTACTAAAGAACCAGTTGCAAAGTGAAATCAAAAAATGCAACAAAAAAACTGCAAAGTACAAAGGTAATTCCTGTTTATGGTATTTGATGCGATATCTTTAGAATCAGTTTCTGTAAAAGTAAGTTGCAGAATAGGGATAATGAGAAATTATGGTTGTATCGAAAGAAGTAAATATGAAGCTAGACAGGTTTTTGTTGGAACACCAAAACAACTCTCTAAATTCAGCTAACATAGGAAAAAAAAATGTTTTTGAGAAGAAGAAGGAAGGGATAGAACACAAAATACCATTAATTTTCTGTTAATCTAAAAATCAAGGTTTTTACCAGCCTACGACAACGACAGTGTCTAGGACAACTTTGCATCTCAAGTCTAAACTTTCTATGTAGGCCTAAACGTAAGACTTTCACAGTTATATCGTGTAGTATACGTCAAATCCGGAGTTTAATTTAAACTTCGGATAGGGTTTCAGCTTGAGATGAAAGAGTGGTGACTCGTCGGTGACTTCGGGTGGGTATTAAGAGGTTTCGTACACCTTCGGCTGGTTGATTGGTTGCTAACCGGAAAAAGTTCAGTACGCTCCAAGGACGCTTTGGGACTCCTTTGATACCTCAAGTTTAAACTCCACGTAAACTTAAATGAAAAGTTTTGACAGATAAACAGAATGACAAAGTTAGTGGCAATTCCGCAGAAAAGAGGAACCTTCAACCAGACAAAGGTAAAAATGAAGTTTGGCAATCCGGCGATGCGTGTTGTATGTGTAAAGCATGAGGATCCATCGTAGTTGACCCACATTCTCAGGTGTAGTTTGAAAGGGAGGTAGCTACATGCAGATATCGTCTTAGCCAAACATTCAAAGTTTCTCCATTTTGGGATTAGTTCAGAATATCCACGGCAGCTTTGCCAAAGGCACTAACTGTAACTTCCTTTTTTTAGATCATTGGTTGGGTGCATCACTGCAGATGCCTGTCGCAAAGCTGCCAAGGATATCCTGAACTAACTCCCAAATTGGAAAAACTTTGCGTGTTTCCAGAAACGTTTTATTTTATTGCCTTCATCAGGCAAAGTATGCACATACACCAATATTGGTCTCACGACCTACAAGACCTATTGTGCCTCAATATCAATTAAAGTTCATTCAGAAGACCCAGTCCTTTTAGAAAGTCCTTTATCTTCTTGAGTGAGATTTTGTGGACTTCCGAAGTTCTGAAATCTAAGTCTTTCAGCTGCAGGACATTCACTCAGGACGTGCTCTACAGTTTCACCATCCTCCATGCACACTCTGCATTCGGCATTGTCTGTCAGGCCTATCCTATCCATTGTCTGTCAGGCCTATCCTATGCATGTGGTGTTTTAATCGACAGAGCCCAGTGTTAAAGCCGAGAGCGGCTTTGAGCTGTTGTCTGTCGATGCTTAATAAGTCTTTTGTCCTTCTTTCACAGGGTTTTTATATGAACGTCTTTGAGTGGACACGGCCTGGAATGTCTATCCAGTAACATTCGGTTTGTCCTTCCGCCATCTGGATTATTGCCCTGTTCGATACCTCTCTTGCGATACCCAAGACCGGTTCCTTCAACGCCTTTACGACCTGGAATCCAGACTAATGTTATTATGCTCCCCAATGTGGCTGAGTATGTTTCGAACTCCCCAGACAGTTCTCGAAGAGATTCTGCTGAAGTCGAGTGCCGCTTGACTGCCCGAATGAATTTTGATATGATTGTTTGTCCAGTTTTGATTGCTTATCGACCTGCAGATATTTCAATGGCATGGAGCTCCGCCTGAAATATTGTTGCGGGCTTTCCCTGACTCTCCTGGAGTCTTTGTCCATTGTCATATGCCACAGCTCCCACTCCCTCGGGAGTTTTCGAGCCATCCATGTACAAGCAATGGCGCCCGCCAAGTAGCTTTAGTTTATTCTGGTCTCACTCCTTCTTTAGGGAGGTTTACCTTGTAGGCTGAAAGTGTAGTGTGTAGATAGGTGTAGGTAAATGTAAAGCAAAGCATGGCCGGTTAATTCAGCCTGCAGTGGGTTTGGTTCCAATGTAACCTCCCCGCCCCCCCTTTGTGTTGTGGAGTGTGTATATGCTCCACTTGGCTTCCCTCTCCACTGGGGGGGGGGGGGGGGAGAATTAGCCGAGGTCTTTCCATGACCAATGTTGGAGTGGTGCCATATGCTCCATTGATGGCCAGGCAAGCTTGACGCTCCAAGTTACTCAGTTTGCACTTCGCACTTCTTTGTCCGCCCTTGAAATGTAACCTAAACACACATACTCAGGTGTCGTCTGGGAGCGATGGAACGAAAACCAATGGAAACTGCATGCAGGCGTAGGTTCAGCCAAACACCAAAAGTTTCTCCATTACGGGATTAGTTCGGGATATCCACGGCAGCTATGCCATAGACACTTGCTGTGATTCCTTGGCCATCTTGATGGCTCCCTTCGCTTGGAACGCTGGATTATGGATATTTACAAATTCTAAGTAAGTGATTTTTCTTGTTTCTAGGATCGTAAATTTATATCGTCACTTAGCGCCCTTCCTGATGTATCTCTATGGTTTATTTCGAGTACGAAACTTTTCTACGAATTTTTTTTTATAGAAAATTCAAAATTCAAAATCTTGTTAGGTAGCTAAAAAGTCATAGAAAGTGGTATCAATTACAGTTTTTTCATCACAAACAATTTAAATAACTTTTTCATAGAATAAAAATCACAGACCTCCAACAGGTCAGGAGTTAGGCGTTAGATCAGAGCCTTTAAATGACTTAATAAGAAGCTAGGTAATGACTGTGTAACTATCAAATGTATAGTGAGCTAAAATTTAAAAATGTTGCGTTTGTAAAACCCAGAAAGAAGTATTTTTAAAAAAATTTAATTCTGCAAGAAGGGGTTTTCTGAAATTGAATTGTTATATTTAAATTCATTTCGGAGAAATTCGAAAAACACCCTTTTTTTTCGAAAAGAATAGGGATTTCAGCAAAAGCGTAAGAGTTTTTTTATCACTTCGAATTCCTCTGTAGTGTGGTACTAAGCATTGCACTTTTTTCTATCTCACTCTGCATATCCCAGTACAGGGCGAGTACCCTGCCTAATTTTCATTATGCTGAGTTTTGTGTCTAGTCTTATACCGTAAAGACTCAACTATGTAAATTCAAAGACTCTGGAAGTATCAAAGTTTATTCTTTCAATCCTCAGGACCGATATAACTGCTTCCTTTCCTACCAGAGAATAACAGCTTTTCTTAATCTACCTACCCAAATATTAACTTTCTGGCAGTTTTCCATATTATGTCCTTCTCTAAATAAATGTCGAGTCACACCATGTCAATAACAGTAATTTTACAATCTAAAGTGTTTTTCGGCCGTGGACCATTGGAATTTCTTTCTGACGTTTAGCCTACAGCTGCGGCAGCCATTATCAAAGGCGATGAGGCAATGGGCGAAAGTGTATTTCCGGATAGGTGTAACGAGTCGTGTAAAAAGGAAAAGAATGCCAAAATTTTTATTTGCCAATTTTTTTCTGTGTTTAGTTCTTCTTGGCCAAAGACGAGACATTTCTGGCATTGCGTAAATTTTGAGGAATCAAGGAGGCCTTGGAAATAGTCAGCCATCCTCCTTTTCGGTAGAATAAAGTTCCGTTCACATTATCAAAGACGATGAGACAGTAGGCAAAGTGATCTCCCATGCTTCCCGACATTGACTGATTCGACTGTGGTGAGCTCCGTAGTATTTATTCCTCCGCCGAAGGTGCGCCGTCACCCAGCAGTGAAGGGACTGAGGTGGGGGTAGAGATGGCGCGGGGTTGCGGCGCATTTGAAGTATATCGTAGAACCCGCTTGCATTTAGAAAGAAATTTTCTCCTTCCTGTTGAACAATCTAAACCGTTTTCCGGGCTTTCAAGGCGTGGTCTAATGGAATTTCTTCCTGACGCTTCGTCTACAGCTGCGGCAGAAATTATCAAAGGCCATGAGGCAATGGGCGAAGTGATCTTCCATGCTTCCCGACGTTGAGTGATTCGACTGTGGTGAGCTCCGTAGTATTTATTCCCCCGCCGTCGCGCTGCAGTGGAGGGACTGGAGTGGGGGTAGTGGTGGCGCGGGGTTTCCGCGCACTTGAACTACGTATGTCGTAGAACTCGCTTCCAGTCTGCATTTAGAAAAGTAATTTCCACCTTCCTGTTGAAATTGTAGTTGTGTTTAAAGATCTTAATCGTCTCTCTTATTAGTTTTGGATAGGAACACTGCAATCCACCTAGTTGAAAAGGATGTAGTGACCTTCGGAGAAAGCGTGCTCTGCTACTGACTACTGACGTGTGTGTTTGTCCCAGCCTGCAACTAATCTTGTGTTCACAGGCTACATGGAACTCGGTAAACTCCGGATGCCGATAAGGAATCTCTGCGATCTTTTGCCGATCTAAAGTTCTGTTGTATTATACGAGGGGGTTTAAAGACAGTTTTAATATTGCTTTTCCAGTAGCGCGCCGATCCTGACCGTTACTTTGTGGATATATGGTAGACTATTCCATCCACGCTTTTCTTCTTCTTCCCCCATTGTTCCTTCCTTGGACGGACGGCCCTATCGAACTCGTGTTTGCTGTTGTCCATACCAACCAAAGGCTCTTTCTAGATGTTTCATTTCCTGTTCCAATTCAGCCGGCTCACAGATTCTCTTGGCTCTTACAGAGCTTATGACTCCCTTTTCTGTCTAGGATGATGATTTGATCCGTTATTGAGGTATCGGTCAGTGTGTGTTGATTTTCTATAAACAGGGTGCGCAAGCTTCCCATTCGGCCTCTTGATACCAAAACATCCAAAAACGATAGTCGTTCTTCTTTTTCCGTCTCCATAGTGAATTGAATTTTTGAGTTAATAGAGTTGAGATGTAAGAGGAAGTTTTGAATTTCGCCCTCACCATGGCTCGAAATAACAAAGGTGTCGTCCATGTATCGGAACCAGCACATTGGCCTCTTATTTGCCGTTGCCAAGCCAACACCTTGGCCTTGAAAATTTCCATAAAATAGTTGGCTATTACTGGACTAAGGGGGCTGTCCGTAGCTACATACAAAAATTCAATTCACTATGGAAATAGAAAAGGAAGAGCCCCTACCGTTTTTGGATGTTTTGGTATCAAGAAGGCCGAATGGAAAGCTTGCGCACACCGTTTATAGAAAACCAACACACACTGACCGA
Organism: Taphrorychus bicolor; assembly: GCA_951812265.1. Classification (NCBI taxonomy): domain Eukaryota; kingdom Metazoa; phylum Arthropoda; class Insecta; order Coleoptera; family Curculionidae; genus Taphrorychus; species Taphrorychus bicolor. Next base: position 10,082,352 of record OX638300.1, read on the forward strand.
TACCTCAATAACGGATCAAATCATCATCCCAGAGAGAAAAGAAGAGTCATAAAGACTCTGTCTGTGAGAGCCAAGAGAATGTGTGAGCCGACTGAATTAGAACAGGAAATTAAGCATCTTGAAAGAGCCTTTGGTTGGAATGGATAGAGCAAGCACAAATTCGGTAGGCCCGAGCGTCCAAGGAATGTAGAGCGTCAGGAAGGAACAACGGGAGAAGATGAAGAAAAGCGCGGATGGACTAGTTCTACTGCCACAAAGTAACGGACAAGATCGGCAGGCTACTTTAAAACTGTCTTTAAACCCACTCGTACAATACAACAGAGCTTGAGATCAGCCAAAGACCGCAGAGATCCTCCGGTTACCCGGAGTTTACCGAGTTACATGCAGCTGTGGCTCGGTATACATTGGCACTACAAAACGCAGTGCAACACGAAGATTACGGAACATAAAAGGAGTTGCAGGCTGGGACAAACACAAAGTCAGTAGTAGCAGAGCATGCTCTTTCCGAAGGTCACGACATCCTTTTCAACGAGGTGGATATCTTATTTCAATCGCAGCGTTTCTATCCGAGACAAAAAAAAAGGCCATTGAAATACGTTTCTAAATGCAGACTGGAAGCGAGTTCTACGACATACTTCAAGTGCACCACCACTACCCCCACCCCAGTCAGTTGCAGCTCTACGGCCCGCCTAGGTGGGAATAAATAAATACCACAGAGCTCACCACAGTCGACCATTGCCTCATCGCCTTTGATAATGTCTGCTGCAGCGGTAGACGAAACGTCAGGAAGAAATTCCATTTGACCACGGCTTCAAAGCCCGGGAAACACCCTAAATTGTAAACAAAATGTTGTGAAGTAAAGGATAGAGGATAGTAAAAATTCTGCTTAACAGACGTACAAAAAGGTACCAATTTTATTTTTTCTTGGAAAAAACAAATTTTTTAAAAAACACCTGTACAGTATCTTTTTTATAAAATAAAAAATAAAAATCTTTAACAGTTCAGGAGATAGGACTCCAGAAGAGTACTACCAACTGTAACTACCAAATGTGAGCTAAAATATGGCCACCGTCTCGTAAAACCCAAAAGAAAAAATGTTCTTCAAAAATATAATTTTCCAAAAATTGGGTTTTCAGAATCACTTTTTTAAAATTAAAGTCTGTTTCGTTTTGACTATTTTGTTGGGCAGTTTATAATGATTTTTTCTAAGTGACTACTCTGTGTACGTGGAATTACACAACATACGTCCAAATGCAAATTTTCCTTTCACAGGTTTAGGATAAATACTTGCAATTAATCAATCTTCATTCTCAGCACACAAACTGGCAAGTTCTGGAACGATTCAATCGCCTACGATCCGTCACCGGGCAATCCCTGTTGTTCAGTTATTAATCTCCACTCCTGGATCCAGGTTGCTGGAATTCATTCAGGAAGCCGCCCACGTCCCCGTTTCGTCATCGTCTCGAGCTTAGTTAACAAATACTAAGAGCTCGACTTCCGAGTGATTGATTAGGGCGATGTTAAGAGTTAAGAGAGTGATTATGTCTGTTTTGCGGTACTGACGTAATTTTTGACGAAACGCATCCAGCAAGGACGCGCGGTCGGGTCGTCGAAAAAGCGTTATTATAGAAGCAACCTTACAAGGTGCCTCGATCGAAACTACTTTCCAGTGCACATTTGGCTTTTAAGTTCTATAAAAGAATAAAGATCAAGTATATCATATATGGGAAGAATCACTGTAAATGGAAAACCGGGTAAGTCGCGGACACGGTCAGAAGTCAGCGCGTACGTACAATACAATCGTTTGCGAGACGACATAACATATTATTGGAATTCCTCTTTTTCAAATATTTACGATTGAATTCGCGTTCGTTAATTATCGATTACGGGACGACGATGAATTTACTCCGCACTGAGTCAATTTACTATTATTAATCAATTGCGCATACCTATTATGAGATGCAACAGTTTAGAAAACCATTAGGAATTCCTCCTTCCAAGTTACGACCTTAGGTAATGATTTTTATTTTCTTAATTACACTACGATGAAGTATCGATGATGAATTTAGTAATTCAATAAACCAAGTTTGTTATTGACATTGACCGTAAATATCGTAATATTCTACTAAAGTTTACTTGTTTCGTTGAGGCAATTAAATAAGAGTTCCACAATACTTTTGAAAAGTATCTAAATAGTTTCTAGGCTTCAGGTTAGTTCAGGTTAGTAGCCAGTAGCTTTTCCACTTGTCAGCCATTACCAAGTGAAAATTTTCAGTACCTTTTCATATGATCAGATACCTTTTTAACCTTTCAAATATTATTAAAACAACAACGCCAAGAAGAAATCGATGTCTGCTGGTTCAAAAACTGGCATTAGTCGTGAGGTTGAACTTGGTAATTCAAAACTGCCCCTATAAGTAATCTTCTACTTCTGAGAGACTAGTGATGGGATTAGAGAACATCAAGATACTAAGTAACTGGAAAGAAATAGTTAAAAAATGCTAAAGCACATATTGGAAAAATAAATTAAAAAAATCAATAAAGAAGCTGTTTGAAGGACACCTGAGCAAATATAAGACACCGTTATTATAAAGAAAAATGTTCCTATAAAAGTAATAAAAAAAACAAATTTTAAAGAAAAAAAAGGAAAAGAAGCACGAGCACAACCTATTACGGTAGATAAGGCTGGAAAGAAGCTACTCACTGTATTTATTGAGGATGGAAAACCTGGAGAATCAGAATATCAAATTCAAGAACGATGGAGGATGTTCAAAAAGTAACAGTTTTAGAGCACGAAGTACTTAAGAAGCAGCTTGTGATGAGGAGAATAATTATTAGAAAAAAAAAGAGTGACAAAGTGAAGAAACCTGAAACTGTGACTGTAAATCAAGAAGGCAAAAAACCTCAAACCGCGGTCGCTGTTGAACGGGAATCCAGCTTATACTATTGAAGGGCTACAAGAAGTACAGAGAACCACAGTTCTGGAGGAAGGTAAGGTATTCCAAAGACTCCCATGGCTATAGACAGGGTGACAGTCATTCAAATTAAACCATTGAAATCTCGGTTATTTGAAGAGGTACGAAGGAGGTTAAATTAGGGCAAAGTTGCGCAATTAGAAGTCTACAAAAATCACCTTTTCAAATTTCGAAAATTCTGACTGAATTGACACTTCTTCAAAGCCGATATTTTTTTCTCTTTTCAAAGTGGTAATTTCAAATTTAAAGTCCGACGTTTTGTATTCATCAACTTTCTTTTTTTAAATAGTGCTCTGAATTTTTTATATCGAATTCTGATTTTTTTTGCAATTTTGCATTCGGTGATAGCCGACAATTAATAATTCTATTAACTTTTAGGTGGTCGGTACGCCGACTGTCTAACGGTCAAAATGACAAAACAAACAAATGAGTTTTAGAAAATTTAGAAACTTGAAAACGTCTTCTATTTGCCCAACTTTGCCCTAATATAACTTCTTATCTCCTCAAATAGTTCAGGACTTCAAACAGGATTCCGGTCACCCACGCTGTACGCGGAACCTCTGCTGCTGCTAAAGCCTGAGGCTAAGTACTTGAGGGTGATCATAGACAGCGTGCTGACCTGGAAAAGTCAAGTAGAAAAGGCATGCAATAAGCCAACAACACTGGTATGGCAACTGCGCAGAACAGTGGGCAGGAGGTGGGGTCTAAAGCCACACGTCCTGCACTGGCTCTACACTGCTGCTACTAGCCAGACCGCAGAGAACAGTCTGCCTAGCCATAACGAATGCGTTCAGAACAACACCAGGAGCAGCTCTCAATGCCTTACTAGGTCTGCCGGAGCTTCCAATCTGAATGAAGAGGGAGGCGATGGTTTCCTGCAGGAGGAAGGATTGCTGCGACCAGTGGAAGGAAACAGTCACGCGAAGCGGTCACAGGCAGATCGCCAGCCTCATCCAGCAGGACATCCCAATTGTCCTGTCGCAGGAGGGGCGCCCTTGCGATCGGCTGAGACTTAAACGGCTAATTGGGATAAACATCCCAACAAGAGAAGAACTCAAAGCAGCCTCCTGAAAACATTCAGGTATGGTATACAGAAGGATCAAGATTGGCTAATTCACAGTCGGAAGTCGCAATATACAAAGCAGGCCATGAAGAGGGAGAGAGCTTTCCTTTGAGAAGCCACACGACGGTTTTCCAGGAGGAGGTGTTTGCATCACTCGAAGTGGCCACACGATCAGAAGTCAAACAAGAAGCAAAACAGAACATCTTCATCTACTCCGACAGTCAGGCGACCCTGCGAGCCATCTGCAGGAACACGACGAGTTCAAAGCTCGTTCAGGATTGCAGAGATGCTCTAGAGTTACTGGCAGAGACAAAAAGGGTAACTCTGGGTTGGGTTCCTGGACATAGGGGCATTGAAAGAAACTAGAGCACGTCTCTCTTACTCTAAATGAGTGGGCATGAGAGAGTACAAGGACAAACTGGACATAGTCAGGAATATGTAGACAGTATAAGGAAATCTGCCCTAACCCGGATAGATGCAAGGCCTCGCGGCTACTTGGGAGAAGTCGGCCTGGGAGACCTTATAAGAATCCTTACTGGCCAAGGCAGACGAAACAGACATATGCACCTCCTAGGAATGGTCGACAGTCCACTCTGCATCCAATATGGTGCAAAGGAAGAGTTGTCATACCACTTTCTGGGAGTGTGCTATAGATGGGCGCGAGGGCCTCCTTCTGCGCTTTCCTCCATCGAGAGGAGCTTCAGACTCTGAGGTGGGACGGGATATTCTCCTTCATTAGAGGGACGGGTCGACTTGGGGAGGGAATGTGAACTCAGGCGGAATAGGGATGGGTGGATCGGCGGACTGTGAAAAGAGCCTTTACGGCCTACTACTACTATCTTTTCAAATAACTGAGATCCCAATGGTTAAACACGAACAACAGTCAACTTGGATAGGTACCACATTGACAAGCTTTTGGAAAATAATATTAAGTAAAAGTACGCGTTCCACATTTCTTTGAGACTGTAGTATTAGTACCTACAATTAAACCATTCATGCGGTCATCAAGAGTTCTTATGGATCATCATCTAATATGCTCTTGTGTAACAACTTATATAATTTTTTCATTTTATACATATTTTTTTTTAGAAAAAATAATGTTTTAAATGATATTAAGACCGCAGCGCCAAGTGATGAGGTTATAAACTAATAAGTCAGGCTTTCAAGATTGTGATTGGCTAAACCAAAAAAAGGGCGCAAAAACGTTTGCTTATCGCAGCCAATCAAATTGATAATAGCCCGGCTAAGACTAGAACTTTGTTATCGTACGTATGGTAATATTTCCATCTAATAATGTAAACTCTCTGGCTTCGCAGGGCAGTGTTAAGTAAATTCTTAGGGATTTTAATATTATTTTCCTTATCTTCTCACGTTCAACAAAAAAAAAGATTGGAAACCCCGGTGACTTTCGATTTTGGCCCAGAAAAACAAAAACGGCTGAGGATCATCTGAATTCTGATAAATTAGTGTTGTTGAATTTGGCACCGACTAAAAGAAACCTTAATTCCGTGGATCCTCCTTGTGTACACACACCGGAGGTTCGAATTTGATCAGAGTTTTATTTTTGCGACCAGTCTCGCCTGATATTTTTGCCAATTTTTTCGTATTTTGTGTGTATCATCCGCGAGATTTTTCATCATATTTATTGGTGTCTAGACGCTATTAGACTCGACGACTGCAGAGCAACACCACAAAAACGCTGAAATTTGCTTCTTTATGTGATGCATGCAAGCAAACTTTCTTCAAGGAAACTCGGACACTAGTGTGCTCGGTGCCGGATAAACGTAAAAGTAAATTTAGACTGCCTGTAATAAACACTGCAGCGTTGCCAGGCAAAATTAGGTTTTTACCTGTTTGAGGTGCTCCACATCCAGGGCTGTGCATTGCGTGTTGCTGTCACTCAAAATTTTCCAAACATCATATCACTCAAGTTAAAACTTGCGTTAGACTTTGTATCTAAAATACATTGAGCAAATGGGTTAGAAAGCATTTTAGTTTCTTTTTAGTAGAACATTCTTTATCAAGAAGAAAAGTAACGCCTAACCGGCGAGTGTTTGCTCCTGGGGATGTTTTTGCCTGCAATACCTTTTGGGATAAAAAAATTTCCTTCCTTCAATGGCTCAAAAACAGCTATTACATGATTATACTGGTATGACTTCTCTTATACCAAAACTCGACATTCCTCCCTTACTTAAGGGACTGTTAAAGAGGCTTTGAAGACTGTTCCACTATAATGGATTGCATAGAAGAAAAAAAAATAACCAAGATCAATATCTTGTGGGGAATCATTTAAATTCTGCTCAATGGCGAGTGGAAATTAATACTGCGAATATTGATTGACTGAAAAAAAGGAAGATATGACTGGCAGCAAAGCTTCCAAATCTGATTGAGTGAGCAGGTGTGTGTGTCACAGTATTACCTCTCATCGCAATGGTGTTCCCAACAAGGTTTATAGTAATTCCATCAATAGATTTTTCCGTTCCATAGTTCAAAATTTACAGTTTTTCGTTATCAAGGCATGTTGGCGACAGTCGAACTATCGAAATACGACAAGTCGTAAGCGCTTTAATCATATATGAGACACCACTTTTTTGTTTCCATCGCTTTGGAGAGGAACTCCACCGATGCCTGACTCGCAAGCGTATCTACAACGTGCAACAAGAGTGACTGGGACCCGAAAAGTGGTGAACTACTCGTGTATCTGGTCAAGACGAAGTCAAGGAAAATCCTGATGAGAGTTTGTCAGGTAAACCAAAAGAACACAGAGACGCTGCGCTATAGGTAGATCCGGGAAGAGTTTTCTGTCTTCATGAGCTTTGAAGTTCCATGGAATATATAGCAAATTGGTAAGGTTTAAAAAGCAAAGAGCACCGTGTGGTGTCCAGATCATCTCCTAGGACAAACCCAATAAGTGAACTAACCTAGCCAGCACGAAGTCCGTCAGAACTGAGTATATAGGAGCGAAAGACTAATCGAACCATATAGTACCTGATTTATTCAAAATAACTATTGCCTACTTGAATATGAGTCTCATTCGCTAATGCAATGAATTGGGGTTGACACGATCTCAACGTTTTCTCAAGGTGAGATGTCCAGAGTCGATAAAGTCGCGAGATGTGGTACAGAGTGCGAAGTGGCCTGTTTTTGGTAAGCCGAACTAGGGCTGTGGAATGAAACTCAAATATCAAGTTAAAGCACCTACATCGACTCACATGGCTTACCATGGAAAGCATTGATAAGTTAAAACAGCAGGACGGTGGCCGTAGAGTTTAGAGGTCGACGAGGAGTGTGTAGCAGCTCACACTCCTTGGCTAACTTTTTCAAAATTGATATTTGTTCTTATATGCGAAAGTAACAAAATAATTTCTTGCAGAGAAACGATGAACTGTAGGTTTTAGCTTCGTACCAATATGTGAACGCTTTAGTCCAAGATAAATATCTCCCAATCCAAGTTTTAAAAGTTCAGGTCATTTTTGAATATCCCGACACTTTTGTAGCTGACGTAAACTTCACATGTTGGACATCCATCTCCGAAGTCCACGAGTACGATCAAAGAAATTTAACATTTTTTTGTGGCAACTCGAGAGTCTTCCTATCCTTTGTCTTTTCAATATGGCCACTGAAAGAAAAGGCAGAGAAAACCTTGAGAGCTAAAGAAATGGATTTCTTCGTCTGGAAAAGAGTTGCTGGGAAATAAAAAATGGAGAAGATCACCAACATCATAATCCGCGAGATCATGGGAGTAACTAACACCATAGTTGACGATATAAGAGTAGGCCAACTAAGATGGTATGGACACGTACAACGAATGCGAGGCGAACGACTACCAAAGCAAGTATAGGAATGGACACCTAAAGGAACAAGGAGAAAAGGAAGACCAGGGAGAAGTTGGAGAGAAGGCATCGATAGGGAACTAAGAGAGAGAGACATTGATGAGAATCTATGGGCGGACAGAGGAAAATGGAGACTGGAAATCGGAAGACGTGGGAAGACGTTTTAAACCGAATATATAGATATGTTTTTTCAATCAGAATTGATAGTTGGCAATACTCTTGAACGTCGTGGGCCGCAACCCAATATAACAAACTCACTTTGAAAAAACATGGTGGCACCAATAGAAAACGATACCACCGTATGGCCACTCTCTCACCTAAGGCACTTTAGTGCTTTTACTCAACAGCCAGTTGCACGTGCGGTTTGAGATATCTGTGGACTCAGGAAGCTCCGATTAGCAAGAGGATCGAGAGAGTGAGCGCAGAAAGGCTGGCCCTAAAGCCATCTGGAGTCGTTGGTGTAGTCGCAGTCAGTGCAGATCTTGGGGGTAGTACCCAATACTCTAGTGAAGCCTTGGAGGACCGACGTCGAAAAGGGTTTTGTGTGAACAACTTTTGTTGATGCAGTGAAATTTAATTTAACGATATCGTCAGCGTTTGACCTGATAAAACATACTTGAGTGAGGTTTCTAATCCGGAAACTGGGGCAGCAGAACCGTCAAAAAGTAGGGCTTTCGCAAAAGATTTCGTGATTTCTTTTCTTCATGAACTTTTGAGTTTCATATGAAATTCTTTAGCAGAGATATAGTTTGGAACCCAAAGAGCGCCGCGTGGTCGGAGCCTTCCCTTAGGACCTCGGAAATCCAGGAGGGCCAAGCGGAGGCGTCGCGTCAAATTTTACCCATATCTCCAGTCAATGATACTCCCATATCTCCAGTCATGTACAAAAATAATGTAGGTAAAGGATACTGGCGTATTAGATTCGTAACTTAGGGATAAGGAGGAGAGGATCTTTTATTAAAGGAGACACTGAAAGTGACTGAGGATCTTTCAGTGTCTCTTTCTTTAGTTGGTCTAGTGGTGTCTTCTTTCACAATGAAGATCACCATCATCACCTCTGATGAGGCATCAACTTGAGGTTGTTGATGCCCTGCTATCAGCTTATTGAGGGATTGACCACTGCGAGACTCCAATCGTGGCCCGTTAGCTTACAAATGCTACTTGTTTTTAAAATTAGCAAAGTGAGGTTTCTAGTGAGTTATTTTTAGTCGTTTCTTGACAAGATTCAACAAGACGAGTAAATGTGAAATAGATTTTAGACCATGATGTTGACTTACACGAAGTTAGTTTTCAAATCAAATTATCAAAATTTTAATTAATTGGTTCGACATTAGCTAATGTTTGAATCTCATTTAACCAGAATAATAAATATTTTCGAAAATTTTATCACTAGCAAGACTGAATTGAGTATAATCCGATGTTGTTTGATTCAACTAATGCAAGTTTCTTCTTATTCTCATTCATTTAGAAATATTATATACTCTACTATCTACATACGTAGATACAAACATTGCTCTCTTTTTTGACAGGAATTTGATCGAAAACATGATATTCTGTGAAGTCACAGAGCAATCCATACATTTTTTTCCGTTTTCCTACGTTTTCTGTGTATATAAGGGCATACATCGTCTCTATAACCGATGCTTTGAGCACATACACAGATATGTTTCTCGTTTATTATGTAAGTTCCAGAAGCAACCTTGGCAGCCTAAGAGCGCCTTTCCTCTCAAGAGGACCAATAACAGCACACCCCAGTATATTTTCTGGGGGTTTAGAGACAAAGTGAGCAAAGTTTGAATGCCGATCACGGGATCACTAGCCAAGAGGGAGAAACCCTACAACAATAGCTGATGAAGATAGGGAAACCGATGGTAGCCAACTCTGTGTACATTTGTATGTGCTGCCTCACTAGCTTCTATCTTGTCGAGTTAAAAGTGACTTTCAACTTTGTCAAAATTTAATCATATACAGGGTGGCCCATCGAAAAAATTCCACCCCGTTTTTCTTCCAATTGACCATCGCTCGTTTGTGAGGTTGAGCCGGGCGCCATTTTGGACCAATTGACATGAAATTTGATAAATGAAACAACCTTGATGAGACTTTTAAAACGAGGTACAACTCGACTCCTGTTCCTACTTAAAATTTCAAGGTCATTGCTTACCCTCCCCCCCCCCCCCTCCCATTTTGGGGGCAGGTAAGGGAGTCGAAACTCCTCAAAAGTTTGTTTCCCCGAAAAACAAAAGATAGATAGTTAGGCGATGTTACATGCTGAGCAGGTGGAAAAGTCATGCATTACTGTCGATAGATTAAGTAATTAAACGAGAGTCAAGACCATTTCATCGAGGTTAACTACAATCTCGAGACTTTATTTACAAACAAAAATTTTGTGTAGAGGAATTGTAAAAGATCATAAGAGGTAGGAAGCAAACACTTCCCGTCTTTCAGGGTGGAAGTAAAGTAAGGCAAAATGCCTCTAGGATGAGAAGTGAAAGAGCAATATGCAATTTTCCAGCCTCTTGGGGTTCGTAAGTTAATGCATCTCGAGATAAATATGTTATATGTAGTCATAAAAGAGGTTACAATTTTAGACGACGTACGTACAGACTAATTTTATGACTACGCTCAACACGTTTACCTCGTTTACCCCTACTACAGGGTGTTCTGAAATTAGTTTGCAATAACTTAACTGCTTATTCTAGACCAAAAAGCTCCTCTAATGCCTGTTCAATTTGTTCAAATTTCAGTTGTTCAATTTGGAGAAAAAGTTAATCACGTGTAACAACAATATCGCATCTCCAACCCCTTTTCAAGGTTTTTGCGAAAATTTGAATAAAAACACATAATTTTAGGTTACGGAATTTGTTATACAAAGTGGTAAATCTCTTAAGTGCAGCTTTAAAACTTTGGGGATATTTTAAGTGGCAACGATTAATGCCTCACTTCTCCATATTTAGCACAAACTCGAAAGACTAAAGATTCGGTGACTAAGACTGTCTAGAAGAAGGATAGTTTTAGTCATTAAACGAAGAACTGTAAAAATTACAAAAAGCAGCCCAAAGTTTTATCAAAATCACTAAATGTCTTAAGTTAAGACAACACACTGTTAAGATTTTGATAACAAATAGCAGGCAGGAGCACGGAATGTTGACTCTTTTAAATATCTTTAGTTTTCTTATAAAGTCTTCGTTTCAGATAAAGACCCATACGTGATATACGAGTAAAAAGAATCATCGGACCATGTCGAATTTTAGGTTACGGAATTTGTTATACAAAGTGGTAAATCTTTTAAGTGCAGCTTTAAAACTTTGGGGATATTTTAAGTGGCAACGATTAATGCCTCACTTCTCCATATTTAGCACAAACTCGAAAGACTAAAGATTCGGTGACTAAGACTGTCTAGAAGAAGGATAGTTTTAGTCATTAAACGAAGAACTGTAAAAATTACAAAAAGCAGCCCAAAGTTTTATCAAAATCACTAAATGTCTTAAGTTAAGACAACACACTGTTAAGATTTTGATAACAAATAGCAGGCAGGAGCACGGAATGTTGACTCTTTTAAATATCTTTAGTTTTCTTATAAAGTCTTCGTTTCAGATAAAGACCCATACGTGATATACGAGTAAAAAGAATCATCGGACCATGTCGAATTTTAGGTTACGGAATTTGTTATACAAAGTGGTAAATCTTTTAAGTGCAGCTTTAAAACTTTGGGGATATTTTAAGTGGCAACGATTAATGCCTCACTTCTCCATATTTAGCACAAACTCGAAAGACTAAAGATTCGGTGACTAAGACTGTCTAGAAGAAGGATAGTTTTAGTCATTAAACGAAGAACTGTAAAAATTACAAAAAGCAGCCCAAAGTTTTATCAAAATCACTAAATGTCTTAAGTTAAGACAACACACTGTTAAGATTTTGATAACAAATAGCAGGCAGGAGCACGGAATGTTGACTCTTTTAAATATCTTTAGTTTTCTTATAAAGTCTTCGTTTCAGATAAAGACCCATACGTGATATACGAGTAAAAAGAATCATCGGACCATGTCGAATTTTAGGTTACGGAATTTGTTATACAAAGTGGTAAATCTTTTAAGTGCAGCTTTAAAACTTTGGGGATATTTTAAGTGGCAACGATTAATGCCTCACTTCTCCATATTTAGCACAAACTCGAAAGACTAAAGATTCGGTGACTAAGACTGTCTAGAAGAAGGATAGTTTTAGTCATTAAACGAAGAACTGTAAAAATTACAAAAAGCAGCCCAAAGTTTTATCAAAATCACTAAATGCCTTAAGTTAAGACAACACACTGTTAAGATTTTGATAACAAATAGCAGGCAGGAGCACGGAATGTTGACTCTTTTAAATATCTTTAGTTTTCTTATAAAGTCTTCGTTTCAGATAAAGACCCATACGTGATATACGAGTAAAAAGAATCATCGGACCATGTCGAATTTTAGGTTACGGAATTTGTTATACAAAGTGGTAAATCTTTTAAGTGCAGCTTTAAAACTTTGGGGATATTTTAAGTGGCAACGATTAATGCCTCACTTCTCCATATTTAGCACAAACTCGAAAGACTAAAGATTCGGTGACTAAGACTGTCTAGAAGAAGGATAGTTTTAGTCATTAAACGAAGAACTGTAAAAATTACAAAAAGCAGCCCAAAGTTTTATCAAAATCACTAAATGCCTTAAGTTAAGACAACACACTGTTAAGATTTTGATAACAAATAGCAGGCAGGAGCACGGAATGTTGACTCTTTTAAATATCTTTAGTTTTCTTATAAAGTCTTCGTTTCAGATAAAGACCCATACGTGATATACGAGTAAAAAGAATCATCGGACCATGTCGAATTTTAGGTTACGGAATTTGTTATACAAAGTGGTAAATCTTTTAAGTGCAGCTTTAAAACTTTGGGGATATTTTAAGTGGCAACGATTAATGCCTCACTTCTCCATATTTAGCACAAACTCGAAAGACTAAAGATTCGGTGACTAAGACTGTCTAGAAGAAGGATAGTTTTAGTCATTAAATGAAGAACTGTAAAAATTACAAAAAGCAGCCAAAAGTTTTATCAAAATCATTAAAGTTAAGACAACACACTGTTAAGATTTCGATAACAAATAGCAGGCAGGAGCACAGAATGTTGACTCTTAAAAATCTTTATTTTTCTTATAAAGTCTTCGTTCCAGATAAAGACCCATACGTGATATACGAGTAAAAAGAGTCATCGGACCATGTCGAATTTTAGGTTACGGAATTTGTTATACAAAGTGGTAAATCTCTTAAGTGCAGCTTTAAAACTTTGGGGATATTTTAAGTGGCAACGATTAATGCCTCACTTCTTCATATTTAGCACAAACTCGAAAGACTAAAGATTCGGTGACTAAGACTGTCTAGAAGAAGGATAGTTTTAGTCATTAAACGAAGAACTGTAAAAATTACAAAAAGCAGCCCAAAGTTTTAACAAAATCACTAAATGTCTTAAAGTAAGACAACACACTGTTAAGATTTTGATAACAAATAGCAGGCAGGAGCACAGAATGTTGACTCTTTTAAAAATCTTTATTTTTCTTATAAAGTCTTCGTTTCAGATAAAGACCCATACGTGATATACGAGTAAAAAGAATCATCGGACCATGTCGAATTTTAGGTTACGGAATTTGTTATACAAAGTGGTAAATCTTTTAAGTGCAGCTTTAAAACTTTGGGGATATTTTAAGTGGCAACGATTAATGCCTCACTTCTCCATATTTAGCACAAACTCGAAAGACTAAAGATTCGGTGACTAAGACTGTCTAGAAGAAGGATAGTTTTAGTCATTAAACGAAGAACTGTAAAAATTACAAAAAGCAGCCCAAAGTTTTATCAAAATCACTAAATGTCTTAAGTTAAGACAACACACTGTTAAGATTTTGATAACAAATAGCAGGCAGGAGCACGGAATGTTGACTCTTTTAAATATCTTTAGTTTTCTTATAAAGTCTTCGTTTCAGATAAAGACCCATACGTGATATACGAGTAAAAAGAATCATCGGACCATGTCGAATTTTAGGTTACGGAATTTGTTATACAAAGTGGTAAATCTTTTAAGTGCAGCTTTAAAACTTTGGGGATATTTTAAGTGGCAACGATTAATGCCTCACTTCTCCATATTTAGCACAAACTCGAAAGACTAAAGATTCGGTGACTAAGACTGTCTAGAAGAAGGATAGTTTTAGTCATTAAACGAAGAACTGTAAAAATTACAAAAAGCAGCCCAAAGTTTTATCAAAATCACTAAATGTCTTAAGTTAAGACAACACACTGTTAAGATTTTGATAACAAATAGCAGGCAGGAGCACGGAATGTTGACTCTTTTAAATATCTTTAGTTTTCTTATAAAGTCTTCGTTTCAGATAAAGACCCATACGTGATATACGAGTAAAAAGAATCATCGGACCATGTCGAATTTTAGGTTACGGAATTTGTTATACAAAGTGGTAAATCTTTTAAGTGCAGCTTTAAAACTTTGGGGATATTTTAAGTGGCAACGATTAATGCCTCACTTCTCCATATTTAGCACAAACTCGAAAGACTAAAGATTCGGTGACTAAGACTGTCTAGAAGAAGGATAGTTTTAGTCATTAAACGAAGAACTGTAAAAATTACAAAAAGCAGCCCAAAGTTTTATCAAAATCACTAAATGTCTTAAGTTAAGACAACACACTGTTAAGATTTTGATAACAAATAGCAGGCAGGAGCACGGAATGTTGACTCTTTTAAATATCTTTAGTTTTCTTATAAAGTCTTCGTTTCAGATAAAGACCCATACGTGATATACGAGTAAAAAGAATCATCGGACCATGTCGAATTTTAGGTTACGGAATTTGTTATACAAAGTGGTAAATCTTTTAAGTGCAGCTTTAAAACTTTGGGGATATTTTAAGTGGCAACGATTAATGCCTCACTTCTCCATATTTAGCACAAACTCGAAAGACTAAAGATTCGGTGACTAAGACTGTCTAGAAGAAGGATAGTTTTAGTCATTAAACGAAGAACTGTAAAAATTACAAAAAGCAGCCCAAAGTTTTATCAAAATCACTAAATGCCTTAAGTTAAGACAACACACTGTTAAGATTTTGATAACAAATAGCAGGCAGGAGCACGGAATGTTGACTCTTTTAAATATCTTTAGTTTTCTTATAAAGTCTTCGTTTCAGATAAAGACCCATACGTGATATACGAGTAAAAAGAATCATCGGACCATGTCGAATTTTAGGTTACGGAATTTGTTATACAAAGTGGTAAATCTTTTAAGTGCAGCTTTAAAACTTTGGGGATATTTTAAGTGGCAACGATTAATGCCTCACTTCTCCATATTTAGCACAAACTCGAAAGACTAAAGATTCGGTGACTAAGACTGTCTAGAAGAAGGATAGTTTTAGTCATTAAACGAAGAACTGTAAAAATTACAAAAAGCAGCCCAAAGTTTTATCAAAATCACTAAATGCCTTAAGTTAAGACAACACACTGTTAAGATTTTGATAACAAATAGCAGGCAGGAGCACGGAATGTTGACTCTTTTAAATATCTTTAGTTTTCTTATAAAGTCTTCGTTTCAGATAAAGACCCATACGTGATATACGAGTAAAAAGAATCATCGGACCATGTCGAATTTTAGGTTACGGAATTTGTTATACAAAGTGGTAAATCTTTTAAGTGCAGCTTTAAAACTTTGGGGATATTTTAAGTGGCAACGATTAATGCCTCACTTCTCCATATTTAGCACAAACTCGAAAGACTAAAGATTCGGTGACTAAGACTGTCTAGAAGAAGGATAGTTTTAGTCATTAAATGAAGAACTGTAAAAATTACAAAAAGCAGCCAAAAGTTTTATCAAAATCATTAAAGTTAAGACAACACACTGTTAAGATTTCGATAACAAATAGCAGGCAGGAGCACAGAATGTTGACTCTTAAAAATCTTTATTTTTCTTATAAAGTCTTCGTTCCAGATAAAGACCCATACGTGATATACGAGTAAAAAGAGTCATCGGACCATGTCGAATTTTAGGTTACGGAATTTGTTATACAAAGTGGTAAATCTCTTAAGTGCAGCTTTAAAACTTTGGGGATATTTTAAGTGGCAACGATTAATGCCTCACTTCTTCATATTTAGCACAAACTCGAAAGACTAAAGATTCGGTGACTAAGACTGTCTAGAAGAAGGATAGTTTTAGTCATTAAACGAAGAACTGTAAAAATTACAAAAAGCAGCCCAAAGTTTTAACAAAATCACTAAATGTCTTAAAGTAAGACAACACACTGTTAAGATTTTGATAACAAATAGCAGGCAGGAGCACAGAATGTTGACTCTTTTAAAAATCTTTATTTTTCTTATAAAGTCTTCTTTTCAGGTAAAAACCCATACGTGATATACGAGTAAAAAGAATCATCGGACCATGTCGAATTTTAGGTTACGGAATTTGTTATACAAAGTGGTAAATCTTTTAAGTGCAGCTTTAAAACTTTGGGGATATTTTAAGTGGCAACGATTAATGCCTCACTTCTCCATATTTAGCACAAACTCGAAAGACTAAAGATTCGGTGACTAAGACTGTCTAGAAGAAGGATAGTTTTAGTCATTAAACGAAGAACTGTAAAAATTACAAAAAGCAGCCCAAAGTTTTATCAAAATCACTAAATGTCTTAAGTTAAGACAACACACTGTTAAGATTTTGATAACAAATAGCAGGCAGGAGCACAGAATGTTGACTCTTTTAAAAATCTTTATTTTTCTTATAAAGTCTTCGTTTCAGATAAAGACCCATACGTGATATACGAGTAAAAAGAGTCATCGGACCATGTCGAATTTTAGGTTACGGAATTTGTTATACAAAGTGGTAAATCTCTTAAGTGCAGCTTTAAAACTTTGGGGATATTTTAAGTGGCAACGATTAATGCCTCACTTCTTCATATTTAGCACAAACTCGAAAGACTAAAGATTCGGTGACTAAGACTGTCTAGAAGAAGGATAGTTTTAGTCATTAAACGAAGAACTGTAAAAATTACAAAAAGCAGCCCAAAGTTTTATCAAAATCACTAAATGTCTTAGTTAAGACAACACACTGTTAAGATTTTGATAACAAATAGCAGGCAGGGGCACAGAATGTTGTCTCTTTTAAATATCTTTATTTTTCTTATAAAGTCTTCGTTTCAGATAAAGACACATACGTGATATACGAGTAAAAAGAGTCATCGGACCATGTCGAAAACAATCTCCTACCATAACTCATTCTATACAGTCTTGCTCAACGAAAAGTAGCCACGCACAATATCTTTCAAAAGTATCTTTTGTTTGAAAATTTCCAATACATATCAACAAAGATGGCAAAGGGGACATCTTTTCACAGAAAATCTGAGTTGCTGTCATCAACCCCTTAGCCGTCACAGCCACCCTCTATAAATTCTCAAATGTTAACATAACGCAATAAGTAGTACCATAAGGCAGTAAAAGCTAGTAAATAGGTATAACTGCAGGTATTGGTCAGACACGAATCCACATTGCTTTAGAGAAACCCATACCCAATATCCACAGAAACTGAATGTTTGGGCAGGGACTCTAGGATATCACATCGTTGGTCCGTTCCTTATGCTTTTTCATCTCCTGTTGTCCACAACCCAAAAGTACTCTTACTCATAGCAGGCTGGTTTTCACGTTTTAATTTCTTTTGAGGCGACCAAGCAGTTGTTGTTGAACAGTGTGTAATGGAACTTGTAAAGGGAGAGGGTAATGTCAGTATCGAAACAGAATTTCCAGCAGATACAAGATCGAGCGACACTTCGACGTCCGCACGTCTTGTTTCTTGCTACTTTAATTTACAAATTTCACGGTGCGCCTTCAGTCTCTGAACAATCCCTTGAATTTCTTTCTTGCAATTCTTACAAGGCGCTCTACAACCTGATTTGAGTGTCGAAACTGCCACAGGCTGTCTTCTTTTCTCCCAACCATTGCCTTGTTTTCAATATCAATTACATAGGTGAACGAGAAAAATAGCATCTCTTTACCGGACTTTACCCACCGTCACTAACATTTTGTATTAACGTAACGGGCAAAGAAGCGCATCAGGCGACCGCCTTTCATAGATCGCGCCTGGATCGTCTTAGAGCAAGTTGGAAGCAGGCGACGACAGTAATATTCTTTCAAGGAGTGTGTTTTGACGCGTATAAGAACTATATCTTGCACGGTATTTTACAGTGTTACTACAGATCTACTGCAATACCGAAATCATGGTCAATGTTAAAGATTCTTTTTTTAAATAATGTGACTTCCAGGATGTCCACAATCAGTTGTTTAAGATTGAAGATTCACTGACGATAGACGTGAATTAGGGGAATTAGTTGATAATTACCCCAGACATCACGAATTAAAGTGCCGCATTATGTGTAAGAATTCCCACAATCTCCTAATTCTTTAATATCTACTTCTTATAGTGCATTTTTCATTTAGCTGTACTTTATTAAATGCTTTTTGTTTCAGGTTCAGTTCAAAAACTGATTTTTTTCCATCTTTGAGCGCCCGTAGCGTAGGGAGGAGGGGGTTCCATGTTTATAGGACCCATGTTTATAGGAGAAAAACGTCTTATTTTGACCCCACAAATATGTCCTTAAAATCTTTGTAATGAATTTTGAATCACCCTATACACACACACACACATATATATAAGTTATAGAAATTATAGAAAGAATTTACGTAGCATTAGTAATCAAAAATTACGACAACAGTGCAGCTAAACCGGGTAATTCTTATCGTTTTCCAACGCCACTTAAATGGAACACCCGACATAAGTATACTTCGTTGCTTCGCAAGTAGAACACTTGAAGCGAAAATGATAATTTATTCTTCACGGTGATGTGCAGACGTTGTCGGCTTCCGGATGAGTTCCAATCCACCCTCCGCAGACCACTTAGCACCCAATTAAACAAAAACAGCCATTAGCGCAGCACACGTGCTGTCAAGTATAAAACAGACACGTTGGGCTTCGAACTCGCGACTAAAGGGGCCTCTTCGATAAGGTTTCTTTCAAATGACAATTAACTGTTTTGATAACCGAGTTTACCATATTAACAGAACTAGACGACAGTTGTGAGATTTAATTTAGTAAATTCGCTATTGATTTTAAAAGCCGAAAGTTTATTAGTGTCCGAACGTCAGTGAGAATATAAAGCCGAGAGTCTGGAGCGATTTTGGTTGTGTATATTTAGTAATTTTTTTGCTTCTAACGCTTTTTGCTTTAAACTATTAATTTGATAGGATTTAGCTGCAAGGGGCGTAAGTACAGAAATGATGCTTATAAGTGCAGAAATGCGTCTTTACCCTCACTCCGGCGCCATGTGGATTATAGGGCTCCCCTGCGTAGAATTCCTCATATGTGTAGATGATAAAATTTTAAGTCTTATTTCGATAAGTTAAATAGGAAAATGTACGAAAATTCGCAAAGTTGAGACGGTTTTGAAAAAAAAAATTTGTAATGGTCAACTTCTTCGCCTTCTGGACCCCCTTAGTTAGACGACTAGTCCAATAAAGATGGTACTAAGGGAAAGGGCATATCCTTGGGCACTTTTAATCCTATCTCGCCAAAGGTGTCACTTTAATGCAGAGTGGTTAAAAAAATGTCCAAAGAGAGTGGTGTCCAAAATAGTAAGGTAGTTTTCTTGCAATTTTTACGAAAACTGTGGAGCGTTATCTAGCAGGCTATGAAATTTTGGCAGAAAAATAAATGGACTTTTGTTCCTCCATCCTTTTCTTTTGACATTTCACAGCCAACTAGATGAAGCTTTACAATGAACACGCTGTATATGGGCAACTAGAAGACGTGGAGTGAAAAAAAAATGATTTATTAGTTTTGGTCTAGCTCTTATACCGGGCGAGCTTCAAAAGTTTTCCTATGCGACATTTTTTGCTAATTTGGGTGTACTTTCCTCGCATTTCACCCTGTAGATTCCACATTTATGCAGCAAAAAAACCTAAAATAGTTCAGGAGGGCAGCACACTTATGGTTCCTCGATGTGGCCAAAAATCAAGGTCCTAGCTTTGAATTTGATATTTTGACGAATTTTTAAACTTTAAATTTCAAACTGCCACTTTGAGGTCTATTTGTGGCGAGACCGTGCGTCCAATCGAATGGCTTGGAATGTTCTCTTTTCGGCACCTGGAAACCACTTTTTGACTGGGACGTCGCGAAATGGTGTTAATTAAATTTCGAAACAAAAGATGCAGATTGTTTTAATTTTGGCAAAATTTTAGTTCCGACAATTGGCGCATGAGTAAAGGGGTAAACCGAGGGGTAAACTGTGCGCTGAGATCGCATTTTTTGACTTCAGAAATTTATTATTTGACACATCAAACTTTAAACCCTTAGACCAAGGAAAATAGGCGGAAAAGCGTGGAAAAAAGTATGGCAGGTGAAAATTTGAACATTTCTAGGATGATTAATGGCAAAATGCTCAGTCCTCGAAAACGTTTTGACAAAGACTGGTGGATTTGAAAATTTCGTGTGGGGATTTATGATGGCCGATGACGTCGAGGCCTGATCCCGCAGTTTATAGTTTGTTCATAGTATATTGTGCAGCTAGTGTCGAAAATTGCATTTTTCACACGAGTGTGACGGTTTGGACACGAGCCGTAGGCGAGTGATACAATGTCACAAGAGTGTGAAGAGTGATTTTTGTACGTACTTTTACTACGACTGCCTTGAAAATTGACAAACTCGCACTACTAGCTACCATTGAAATTCGCATATTGCAAACAGCGTGCGCAAAGTGCGCTTTTGTTTTGCAAACGCCTTCCGTATATTTTATAAAACGAATGATCATTTATGAAGCAAAATCGCAGTCGTGGAAAAAGTATAATGTGCAACACGTACGAAAATCACTCTTCACACTCATGTGACGTTGTATCTCTCGCCTACGGCTCGTGTCCAAACCGTCACACTCGTGCGAAAAGTGCAATTTTCAACACTTGTTGAACAATATACTATTTTCTACGACTGCAACTTTGCTTTGTAAATGATCATTCGTATTATAAAATATATGCAAGGCGCGTGTAAAGCAATCAGATGCGAGTGCAAAGTGGACTTTGCGCACGCTCTTATACAGAAGCGTGTGCAAAGGCCACTTTGCACACGCCTAGCATATAACCAAAATCGCAGTCGTAGAAAAAGTACAGTGTTTAAAACGTACGAAAATCACTCTTAACACCCTTGTGACGTTGTATTACTCGCCTACGACTCGTGTCCAAACCGTCACACTCGTGTGAAAAGTGCAATTTTCGATACTAGTTGCACAATATACTATTAGTAATCCACACCTCATTCCTGTAAGAAATATATTGTGCAATTCTTTTAAAATGAGAGGAATATAGCAAAGGGTATATTTAGGGTACTATTGATGGTACATGGTTCAAATTTGGATCGTAGGTACCTACAGGCGTATCGTAAATTTTGATATAGCTGACTTAGCTATCATATCTACAGTAGCTGAGTAACGTTAATATTTAGTGAACTGTTTAAGGTACATGGTTCATCTTTGGAAGATGGATGCCCATGGGGCTACCATGAATGGTAATACAGCTGACTTAGCTATATAGCTGACGGTTGAAAATCGAATGGTAGGTTTTTCTTACGTAAAATTCGCTGAAAATTACATTATTAAAAATCCAAGATGCCAAAACGATGTTTTTGTTTTATGCCGATATCTCTGAAACGGTTTGAGCTACAAAACTGAAATTAGGTATGTGGCAGCTTTATGGGATAGACTAAGGGTTTCTAAAAGCCGGAACCTTGCAGCGGGTACCGAAGGTTCCAGTTGGGAAGCTTTTTCAAATTTATTGAAACTTTTTTGCTACAACTTGATGGTTGAGAACTGAAACTGGAAAAAAAGTTGATTCTAAAGGTGTTTTAAACAGTTCAGAAAGTAATTTTTTTTTGGAAAGCAGTTTTCAAAAATTTTGTTACATTTACGAAAGTTTTTACCACTGTTTAGGTTTGAAAAGGAAATTAGTAGCGTAATTTTGAGTTTTTAAACTAGTAAAAAGTAATTTTCGACGACTAGATTTTAAGAAAATTAAAGCAACTCAAAAATTAATGCGCCAAATTTGAATTTTGAGACCACGCAGGAAGTAATTTTTGAAGATGTTAGGTTTTAACCGAGATTAAACAACTCATAAAGTAGTTTACTAAATTTCAGTTTGTAAAACATTCCGAAAGTAGTTTCCAATATTCTAGTTACAAGTCACTTTTGAAAGTAGTTTTAAAAATTTTTGTTATTTTTTACAAGTTATTTGTAATGTATAGGTTTGACCAAGAATATAGTATTTCAATTTTAAATTTTTAAACCAGTAAAATAGTGATTTTTTCGATAACTAAACTTTAAGAAAATTTAAGCAACTAATAAAGAAATAGACCAAATTTAAATTTTGAGACCACTAATAATTCTTGAAAATATTAGTTTTAGGGCGCTAAAGGGCGCTGAAATCAAATATATCCGACGTTTCGACTTTTTGCTTACTGTACGCCATCATCAAGTTATTTTTCTTTATTATAATTATTGCTTTATAAATGTGCCACACCCAAACAATCAGTTTTTCGTGTACGACTGACAAAATAGCTTTTAACTTCCTAGATTTTATTAATTAAATTTTTCATTGATAGACCATTTAGGTATGCCAGTAGAACAAGAGTATCTCAATTAAGTGTGAGACGTCTTAAATACTGCTCAAAACATTTATTACTGAGTTTATTACCATTTTGCTTAGTTCAATAACAGTCTCATATGAAGTGAAAAAACTGTTAAAATTGTATGAAAATTACGTTTTTATTTGATCGACCATTACGCCAACTAAATTAAAAACCTTGAATGACAAATTAAGCAGGTGTTTTGTGGTCGTGTCATGTTTAGTTTTCAAATTTTATAGATATAAGTATTAAAATGTCGATAAAAAGTGGAAAAATTACGTTTTAGGTGCCATTTTAATGGGGAAAAAAATTACTAAAAATTCTAAAATTGCATATTTTTTACATATTTTTGTTTCCTCTTTCATATGAGACTTTTTTTGATAAAATCTGTGACAATGAATTTGTGTCAAAAATTTTGACGACATACCCCCTCCAAAATTTTTAAAATTTTTACATTTTCCTGTTTATCTTGGAAACGGTAAGGTTTTTCGATATGCAGGTTACTATGACGTATGAATAGGTCATTGAGGACTATCAGATCCATGAATCAGAATTCAGCTGCCTTTCACGGTTTTCGAGAAAATTAAAAAAAACTGCAAAATGTTTACTTTATTTTTGGGACACCCGTACCCAGTTACTGTTCTAGGCAGACATTCGAGTATGGGCTCTACGTGTAGCTCTATTCTTCTACTTCCTTAGCTCTTCTTATAGATTTTTCGATAAATCTTCATCGAAACGAGATATCAGGTGTTGAAGGCCGCAATGCACGATTTTGATCTCATAATTTAGATTTTCGGGCTGGTTTGTGAGCCCCATATGCTCAACATAGAAATATCGACTTTTCCCATATAATAAATACGTTTTATGATAAATAGGGCATAGATTTACGTTTTAGATAGTATAGAGTGTCCCAAAAAAATGTTGTAACACGGAATTTTTGGATTTTAGCATGTACGTCGATATCAAATAATTAATAGACCAAATTTAAATTTTGAGACCACTAATAATTTTTGAAAATCTTAGTTTTAGGGCGCTAAAGGGCGCTGAATTCAAATATATTCGACGTTTCGACTTTTTGCTTACTGTACGCCATCATCAGGATATTTTTCTTTATTATAATTATTGCTTTATAAATGTGCCACACCCAAACAATCAGTTTTTCGTGTACGCCTGACAAAATAGTTTTAACGAAGGGTTTTCCATTGGTGGTGTTGAGTTTTATCGCTTTTAGCTTCCTAGATTTTATTAATTAAATTTTTCATTGATAGACCATTTAGGTATGCCAGTAGAACAACAGTATCTCAATTAAGTGTGAGACATCTTAAATACTGCTCAAAATATTTATTGCTGAGTTTATTACCATTTTGCTTAGTTCAATAACAGTCTCATATGAAGTAAAAAAAACTATTAAAATTGTATGAAAATTACCTAATGTTTTTATTTGATCGACCATTACGCCAACTAAATTAAAAACTTTGAATGACAAATTAAGCAGGTGTTTTGTGGTCGTGAATGCCCTATTCACTGGTGTAAACAGCATCGTTGCACCATGTTTAGTTTTCGAATTTTATAGATGTAAGTATTAAAATGTCGATAAAAAGTGGAAAAATTACGTTTTAGGCGCCATTTTAATGGGGAAGGAAATTACTAAAAATTCCAAAATTGCATATTTTTTATATATTTTTGTTTCCTCTTTCATATGAGACTTTTTTTGATAAAATATGTGACAATGAATTTGTGTCAAAAATTTTGACGACATACCCCCTCTAAAATTTTTAAAATGTTTATATTTTCCTGTTTATCTTGGAAACGGTAAGGTTTTTCGGTATGCAGGTTAGTATGACGTATGAATAAGTCATTGAGGACTATCAGATACATGAATCAGAATTCAGCTGCCTTTCACGGTTTTCGAGAAAATTAAAAAAAACTGCAAAATTTTTACTTTTTTTTTTGGGCCACCCGTGCCCAGTTACTGTTCTAGGCAGACATTCGAATATGGGCTCTACGTGTAGCTCTATTCTTCTACTTCCTTAGCTCTTCTTATAGATTTTTCGATAAATCTTCATCGAAACGAGATATCAGGTGTTGAAGGCCGCAATGCACGATTTTGATCTCATAATTTAGATTTTCGGGCCGGTTTGTGAGCCCCATATGCTCAACATAGAAATATCGACTTTTCCCATATAATAAATACGTTTTATGATAAATAGGGCATAGATTTACGTTTTAGATAGTATAGAGTGTCCCAAAAAAATGTTGTAACACGGAATTTTTGGATTTTAGCATGTACGTCGATATCAAATAATTAATAGACCAAATTTAAATTTTGAGACCACTAATAATTTTTGAAAATCTTAGTTTTAGGGCGCTAAAGGGCGCTGAATTCAAATATATCCGACGTTTCGACTTTTTGCTTACTGTACGCCATCATCAGGATATTTTTCTTTATTATAATTATTGCTTTATAAATGTGCCACACCCAAACAATCAGTTTTTCGTGTACGACTGACAAAATAGTTTTAACGAAGGGTTTTCCATTGGTGGTGTTGAGTTTTATCGCTTTTAGCTTCCTAGATTTTATTAATTAAATTTTTCATTGATAGACCATTTAGGTATGCCAGTAGAACAACAGTATCTCAATTAAGTGTGAGACATCTTAAATACTGCTCAAAATATTTATTGCTGAGTTTATTACCATTTTGCTTAGTTCAATCACAGTCTCATATGAAGTAAAAAAAACTATTAAAATTGTATGAAAATTACCTAATGTTTTTATTTGATCGACCATTACGCCAACTAAATTAAAAACTTTGAATGACAAATTAAGCAGGTGTTTTGTGGTCGTGAATGCCCTATTCACTGGTGTAAACAGCATCGTTGCACCATGTTTAGTTTTCGAATTTTATAGATGTAAGTATTAAAATGTCGATAAAAAGTGGAAAAATTACGTTTTAGGTGCCATTTTAATGGGGAAGGAAATTACTAAAAATTCCAAAATTGCATATTTTTTACATATTTTTGTTTCCTCTTTCATATGAGACTTTTTTTGATAAAATCTGTGACAATGTATTTGTGTCAAAAATTTTGACGACATACCCCCTCTAAAATTTTTAAAATTTTTATATTTTCCTGTTTATCTTGGAAACGGTAAGGTTTTTCGGTATGCAGGTTAGTATGACGTATGAAGAGGTCATTGAAGACTATCAGATACATGAATCATAATTCAGCTGCCTTTCACGGTTTTCGAGAAAATTAAAAAAAACTGCAAAATTTTTACTTTATTTTTTGGGCCACCCGTACCCAGTTACTGTTCTAGGCAGACATTCGAGTATGGGCTCTACGTGTAGCTCTATTCTTCTACTTCCTTAGCTCTTCTTATAGATTTTTCGATAAATCTTCATCGAAACGAGATATCAGGTGTTGAAGGCCGCAATGCACGATTTTGATCTCATAATTTAGATTTTCGGGCCGGTTTGTGAGCCCCATATGCTCAACATAGAAATATCGACTTTTCCCATATAATAAATAATCGATTTTATTTATAGGTTCTAGTAGTTTTATGATAAATAGGGCATAGATTTACGTTTTAGATAATATAGTGTCCCAAAAAAATTTTGTAACACGGAATTTTTGGATTTTAGCATGTACGTCGATATCAAATAATTTATTGCGTTAATTCGAGTAGTTTAATGATAAACAGAGCGTTGATTTCTGTTTTAAATAGTATACGGTGTCCTAAATAATGCTGCAGCATTCAGTTTTTTTTTGTTTACCAATATACTTTTTTTTTTAAGTTTTACTCCCTTCTTGATACTATAGGGCGAGCTATAGGGTGTCCCAAAATTGGCAAATATTATATTTTTAGAAACATTTAAAGCTAGATAACTGAAATTTCAATTGTAGATTCTTTTCATAGCCACAAACAATATGTCATAAATGGGAACCTTGATATGGGTACTCGTGGTACCATTTTATATCTTTTTATGAATTCTAGCACGTTTTTTTACCATTCTTCAAAAGCTGTTAGGTTTGCGAATGTGAAATAAAGTCTTTCAGACGTTTCGACATTTCAGCTACTTTTAGGTATCATCAGGTTCTTTGTTCATAATTTTACGGTAGTTTAGGTTATCTAAGAGAAACGTTCGGCTATTTCCTAAACTATGGGCACTCCGCGCGCGTGGTCTTAACCCACAAAACTTCTACAACAGTTTGCCCACAGCGTTCGAATATTTCCTAAACTAGGGGCGCTCTGTTTATTTAAAACCATTTAGATTATTATTATAATCTCTACCTGCATATCTCGCATACCGTGTACACGGCAACAATGCTCCAATATTATACACATTCTCTAACTTGCGAGTATTAGTCAATACCCAAACGAAGTTGAAGTAGCTGTAGAGAAGTAATTATCTACCAGCAATAAAACCAAAAATATTATTTTCCAGAAACTCTTCAAATTTGCACATCTGGGAGAATCCATAGCGTACGATTTTGCTATCATCGGCTTTTATTACCGTTTCGCGACGCGGTGCCAAGATTTTCTGGGTTTCAGAACGACGATTTTACACATCGGATCACTTTATCCGGGAAAGTGTAATGTTTTGATACCCCTGTCCTCGTTTGAGAAAATCGCCTTTTAACAATAAAAAATAATTGGTAGTAAAAGGCGCTTTAGAAAAGACATGCTTAGGATTGCGACGTTTTACGTGAAACTTTTATATAATATTTTGATTAATAATCACAATGACGCATTTACGACATTTGTTCAGGAAACAACGATATCACGTTTCGGCGTGATGTTTCACCGATCATCATCAAACAATTCGATTTTTTCGAGAAATGCGTCAAATTCATTGCCCTCTGATTCTGCCGCTAAGTAGGTTAATAGCGTAATAAAAATAGTAAACTCGTAGTAGTAGCCTGGACACACACATCGTTAAATAAGTGGAAAAATTGGAATTAGACGTGTAAACTTTCAGATTTGGAGACTTAATCTAAAGCGTCAGAAAGACACCTTTAAACCTTTGCTTAAAGCTATTATCGTTGCTCCTTCTTCTTAAACTTTTCTTATTTTGTTTTTATTGCTAGCAAATCACACCTTCTGGCCTTAGCTTAGATGATGCATTATAGTGGGCGGTGCCATTAAATTTGTCTCTGTTAAAAAATTTATCGCCACACGGACGAAACATTTGACCTAGGCAACGAAGCATGAACCTCCTATTATTGTCTGAGTCTGGTGAACATTAAGAGTACTGACATGTCTCCTTAAACTGAATAACAATCAATTCGTTCCTACGGATCCGTCTTCATACTTAAGTTTCCTTTTATTGTATTATGATTCGGTTTTTCCTGCGTCAATCCGAAAAAAAAGTTGGGTCCGGGAGTCAGTGATACTCCTCTAACAACCTCCTGTTTCAGTCTCTTCGTACGAACCTTAAAATATTCTTAAGAAAAGAAAACAACGTAAAAATATACACGTCAACAACGCACATAAATATATCCCTTGAGTAAATACCCTCTTGTGTCTGCTCGACAAAGTTATTTTATTGAAAATTCATTTAACTTCAAAAGCGTAGGTACCAGCTGCTTTATGTCTGTTAACACCTCCTCACATCCATTCCAAATTCTGCTATAATTAAACAAAATAACAGTTTGGTGGTATAGATTTCGGTTTTTTTTTGTTCAGATGGTGCTGATGCAAGGGCCCGGAGACCCTTTTTAAAGAGTTTTCTTTTGTGAACTTGAAAAAGTGAGGTATGTAAAGCAGTAGTAGGTCGCCATTAAGATTGGAATAACAAAGCCTAATCTCTTTTTCAGATATGCAGTTAATCTAAAATAAATTTCTTATATTTTCGCTGGTACACTATGATCGTAATGAGATCACTATTTATCTCATTCTGATCATAGAACTAATTATTTATTTATTACAGAAGTAATCAGATTCATCCTCCAATGCGCTACTGAAACCGGAAAGGAACAAAATTGAGAAGTCGGATTGGGTATTATGATCACAAAAAAAAACACTTTTTACACTAGTTTTGCTGTTACAGGACTCGAAGCATAATATTCATACAGTTGGTTTCATTAAATACAGCAAGTGTGTAAAATAAAAAAAAATCCAATGGGGTCAAGTCCGGGGACTTAGAAGGCCATACCAAGATTTCTTGAGTTTTCTTACCACACAGTGAGACATAAACCCTCAATATCAAGTCAATTTGAAGCGTGTTACTGATAGAAAACTTATACGTTTCAGACAGTTTAAAAAAAATTAAACGACTATTTGACCGAATTGTAATTGAAATTTTGATTTTTGTTGATGTCGGCGACATGGAGAAGAAGCGGAAACAGGCACGTAATTTATTTAATAACGCATAGATATCCTGATAGACTGATCACAAGATCCACTTTCAGCAAGAAAGAACGTTATTTTAAGGTAACGCGAATTAATTGATTATTAAAACTGTGGTCGTCGCCAAGAAAATCGTAAAAATAACTTAGATATCTTAAGTGAATGAAAAACCCTCAAATAAGTTCTAGGAATATTGCCCGAGAAAACAATGTTAGTCAGTAAATTGTGTTGCAAGTACTAAAATGAGTAAAACACCATCCATTCAAAGTGAGAATTGCTTCAATCTTCAGATACTTTCGCAGAACATGCTACGGAGCTTCGACAATGTGAAGAAATGAATAAAAATTCATTTTCCCGAGAGATTTACCTTCTAAACATTCTGACTTAGATTTTGGAGACAGTTACACTCTCACCAATTCCGATTCAAATGGTGTCGCAGTTGGTATTTTGATAGACATCGAAGATGCCTTTAATAATGCACCTACAGACTCCCTCCTCAGGGCCAGAAAAGCGAGAAGGATCGAACCAACAATAACCAACTGGATTCGCAACATGTTTGAATCCAGACTGATCACTACATCATTAAACGATGTCAGATTCACAACAGGGGGAGGTTGTCCACAGGGCGGAATCCTTTCATCACTCCTGTGGTTCCTACTAGTGGACGACCTTCCGCCACCCATACCAACAAATCTCCAGCACGTTGCAACAGGTGCTGGATGTTATACACAGCTGGTGTTTCCAATACTCCTGAAACGAGAGGCAATGGAGACGACATACCGGCTGCAGCAAGTGACGAACATGAGAGGCTAAATAAATAGTCGAAACTTTGGCCATTTTCCGATAAATAAGAGGTGTATTATTTGCCCTAATCCTGCTAAATTCACCAGTACAACTCAAGGACGCTAATCACAATCATCAATTAGACAGAATGAGGTTAAGCCGCCATTACCGTGGTCGCTAGGTCTGGTGATTTCCCTGCTTCCGAATAAATCCGGGATAGTTATGGTCTCAATTTTCTTTGTCAACCTCTGTCCGTCCGTTTCTGAATGTATTTTCTCCTAATTATTTTCATCCTTCTCTGTCTTTCGCTAATTTCATCCACTGGTTGCCTCCCCTATCTTTATGTTATGTTGACCACCTATCATTTTTGAGGTCTCCCCTTGCTTCTAGTTGTCCAGAATTCTTCGTCTTCACCTGTTGCCATCATATGTGGCTAGTCACTTCATCCCACTTCATTCTTGCTATCTCCTCTACGCTGTCTCTGACGTTTTACGCCCTACCTCTGTGTTTCTAATTTTTTTCCCACTTAAGTTGTGTTTTCCTTTTTAACATCTTGATCATTTGGATTCCCTAATCTGATGTCGTGTTGTATTTTTATATTTGTCTATTCCTGTTCCTGACTCATTATTTTTATTTTATTACAGTTATCATTTAGTTTTTGTAGCATTTCATTTAATTCTGGAAAATTATTTGCTTCTAAAAGTATGTTTTCCGCAAATCTGAGATCCTTTAAGTATCCTCCATTCCAATTTCTTAAACACGTCTTCAAGAACAAAGGCGAGTAGCTTGGTCGAAATAGTGTCTCTCTGTCTTTCGAAGTTTTATAGTGTTTAATTTCGTATATGTTATTTATGATGCTACGAAGAAGATAAGGTACAGAAAGCACAAAAGGAAGAAGAAGCTTAAGCCTGACGAAGAATGGAAAGGAATTTAATTGAGATAAAGGAAAACTTCCTGAACAGCCTCCAGAAGGGAAAGAAGTCGCTTTAAAGACGGGAGAAACTTATGTACGTAAGAAGAATGATAAAGCCTGTACTAAACCCAAAAAGGAAGATACAGAACAAGAGTTCCAACCTTTACAACCATAAGATTTGATCATAAATCTTCAGAAATAGAAACTCTTGGATTGCTCCAACCCTACAAAGAAATGGTGCAAAAGACGTGAAACGAAGAAGGACTTTAACACTAACGAAAAATAAATAGGAACTTCCAGAAGGAATAGAAGTAATGTTGAAGAAAGAACCGAGGTAGAAACCTGAAGTACTGTCTATTGAAGAATAATCGGCCAAATCCAACAAGAAAGATAAGGCTTCCACTAAACCCAACAAGGAATATACGAGCAAGAGTTCCAACCTTTTCCATTATAAGATTTGCTCATGAACCTCCAGCAATAGAAACTCTTGGATTGCCCCAACCCTACCCAAAAAAAGGTGCACAAAGCATAAAAGGAAGGACTTTAACACTGACCAAGAATAAATAGGAACTTAATTTAAGTAAAAAGCAACTCTTTGAACAGCCTCCAGAAGGGAAAGAAGTCATTTTGAAGAAAGTACCGAGGCAGAAACCTGAAGAACTGTCTATTGAAGAATAATTGGCCAAACCTAAGAAAAAAGATAAGGCTTCGACTAAACCCAAAAAGGAAGATATAGAACAAGAGTTCCAACCTTTACAACCATAAGATTTAATCATAAATCTCCAAAAATAGAAACTCTTGGATTG
Organism: Taphrorychus bicolor; assembly: GCA_951812265.1. Taxonomy (NCBI): domain Eukaryota; kingdom Metazoa; phylum Arthropoda; class Insecta; order Coleoptera; family Curculionidae; genus Taphrorychus; species Taphrorychus bicolor. Next base: position 10,113,790 of record OX638300.1, read on the forward strand.
CCCCAATCCTACAAAGAAATGGTGCAAAAGGCATAAAAGGATTTTAACACTGATGAAGAATAAATAGGAACTTAATTTAAGCAAAAAACAACTCTTTGAACAGCCTGCAGAAGGGAAAGAAGTCATTTTGAAGAAAATACCGAGGAACAAACCTGAAGAACTGTCTATTGAAGAAAAATCGGCCAAACGTAAGAAGAAAGATAAGGCTTCCATTAAACCCAAAAAGCAAGATACGAGCAAGAGTTCCAACCTTTTCAACCATAAGATTTAATCATGAATCTCCAGAAATAGAAACTCTTGGATTACCCCAATCCTACAAAGAAATGGTGCAAAAGGCATAAAAGGAAAAATAATTTTAACACTGATGAAGAATAAATAGGAACTTAATTTCAGCAAAAACCAACTCTTTGAACAGCTTCCAGCAGGGAAAGAAGTCATTTTGACGAAAGTACCGAGGGAGAAACCTGAAGACCTGTCTATTGAAGAAAAATCGGCCAAACATAAGAAGAAAGATAAGGCTTCAATTAAACCCAAAAAGCAAGATACGAGCAAGAGTTCCAACCTTTACAACCATAAGATTTGATCATAAATCTCCAAAAATAGAAACTCTTGGATTGCCCCAATCCTACAAAGAAATGGTGCAAAAGGCATAAAAGGATTTTAACACTGATGAAGAATAAATAGGAACTTAATTTAAGCAAAAACCAACTCTTTGAACAGCCTGCAGAAGGGAAAAAAGTCATTTTGAAGAAAATACCGAGGAACAAACCTGAAGAACTGTCTATTGAAGAAAAATCGGCCAAACGTAAGAAGAAAGATAAGGCTTCCATTAAACCCAAAAAGCAAGATACGAGCAGGAGTTCCAACCTTTTCAACCATAAGATTTAATCATGAATCGCCAGAAATAGAAACTCTTGGATTGCCCCAACCCTACAAAGAAATGGCGCAAAAGGCATAAAAGGAAAAATAATTTTAACACTGATGAAGAATAAATAGGAACTTAATTTAAGCAAAAACCAACTCTTTGAACGGCCTCCAGCAGGGAAAGAAGTCATTTTGACGAAAGTACCGAGGGAGAAACTTGAAGACCTGTCTATTGAAGAAAAATCGGCCAAACATAAGATAGGCTTCCATTAAACCCACAAAGCAAGACACGAGCAAGAGTTCCAACCTTTTCAACCATAAGATTTGATCATGAATCTCCAGAAATAGAAACTCTTGGATTGCCCCAATCCTACAAAGAAATGGTGCAAAAGGCATAAAAGAAAGAAGTACTTTAACAATTACGAAGAATAAATAGGAACTTAATTTAAGTAAAAAACCAACTCCTTGAACAGCCTCCAGCAGGGAAAGAAATCATTTTGACGAAAGTACCGAGGGAGAAACTTGAAGACCTGTCTATTGAAGAAAAATCGGCCAAACATAAGATAGGCTTCTATTAAACCCACAAAGCAAGACACGAGCAAGAGTTCCAACCTTTTCAACCATAAGATTTGATCATGAATCTCCAGAAATAGAAACTCTTGGATTGCCCCAATCCTACAAAGAAATGGTGCAAAAGGTAAAAGGAAAAAGGATTTTAACACTGATGAAGAATAAATAGGAACTTAATTTAAGCAAAAACCAACTCTTTGAACAGCCTCCAGCAGGGAAAGAAGTCATTTTGACGAAAGTACCGAGGGAGAAACTTGAAGACCTGTCTGTTGAAGAAAAATCGGCCAAACATAAGAAGAAAGATAAGGCTTCCATTAAACCCAAAAAGCAAGATACGAGCAAGAGTTCCAACCTTTACAACCATAAGATTTGATCATAAATCTCCAAAAATAGAAACTCTTGGATTGCCCCAACCCTACAAAGAAATGGTGCAAAAGGCATAAAAGAAAGAAGTACTTTAACAATTACGAAGAATAAATAGGAACTTAATTTAAGTAAAAAACCAACTCCTTGAACAGCCTCCAGCAGGGAAAGAAGTCATTTTGACGAATGTACCGAGGGAGAAACTTGAAGAACTGTCTATTGAAGAAAAATCGGCCAAACATAAGATAGGCTTCCATTAAACCCACAAAGCAAGACACGAGCAAGAGTTCCAACCTTTTCAACCATAAGATTTGATCATGCATCTCCAGAAATAGAAACTCTTGGATTGCCCCAATCCTACAAAGAAATGGTGCAAAAGGTAAAAGGAAAAAGGATTTTAACACTGATGAAGAATAAATAAGAACTTAATTTAAGCAAAAACCAACTCTTTGAACAGCCTGCAGAAGGGAAAGAAGTCATTTTGAAGAAAATACCGAGGAACAAACCTGAAGAACTATCTATTGAAGAAAAAGCGGCCAAACGTAAGAAGAAAGATAAGGCTTCATTAACCCAAAAAGGAAGATACAGAGCAAAAGTTCCAACCTTTTAAATCTTAAGATATTGATCATGAATCTATAGAGACTCTTGGATTGCCCAAACCCTACGAAGAGGAAAATACACAAAAAGCATAAAAAGAAGAAAGAGCTTAAACCAAACGAAAAAAGAAAAGGAACTCCAGAAAGGAAAGATGTCACTTTAAAGAAGGTACCGAGGGAGAAACTTGAAAAACTGCCTATTGAAGAAAAACCGACTAAGCCTAATAAGAAGAATGTTGGTGTATTTTGGATAGATTTGTGTGTCTAGGATTTTAATGTAGCCCATATTTCGACGGAGTCAAATGCTTTCTGGAAATCTACAAAGACCGCATTAAGCGGTACGTTATATTCTGTACACTTCTCTATTAGTGTTTTTAAGGTGTGTAGGAGTAGTCGTAAGGAGGACTGGATGACTGAAAGGTGAAAGAAGTAGAACAGAAGTACCATAGTTTCGGCCTACATACAAAAATAAAAGAAGTTACCAGTGTGGTGAGAGAGAAGAAAACTGGTACACTGAAAGATGAAAAGGGGGCACTGGAAAGGTGACTGCGATGCCAGACTAAGACTGGGACAGCAATATTTCACTCAACTGTTTGATGACCAAAGAACGGAGACATATGACATAATTATATCAGAGAGGGATCCAGGAATAACGAAAAAAGAAGTAGAGTATGCCATCAAAACCTCAAAATCCGGTAAAGCACTAAGGCCAGATGATGTGCATTATGAGGTCTTGAAACTGCTGGATGAGCAGTGTGGACGAGCAGTGGTTCAATCAGTGTCATCAATAGCATTTATACATCAGGAATAATTCCCAGAGACTGGCTGCTTTCCACCTTTGTTCATATTCCCAAAAAATCTCGAGCGTTAAAGTGTGATGATCACAGACTAACAAGTTTGATGAGCCAGGTTCTGAAGATCTTTATTAAAATTATACATACATACTAGAATATACAAAAAATGTGAGGCTGAAACATCAGATACACAATTTGGATTCCGCAAAGAAATGGGTACGAGAGAGGCCATCTTTGCTTTGAATGTCTTGTCTCAGAGTTGGCTAGATGTAAACCAAGACCATTACATATGCTTCATAGATTATAGTAAGGCGTTCGACAATGTCAAGCATGAAAAGCTTCTGGATTACTCCAAGGAATTGGCATTGTTTACCACGATGTCCGAATAATATGAAATCTCTACCGGGGACAAACTTCTAGAGTAAAATAAGACAATGCTTTGAAAGAACAAATTAGTATTCGGAAGGGAGTCAGACAGGGGTGTGTTCTCTCTCCTATTCTATTTAATATTTACTCGGAGTTTGTTTTTCGGGAGTCATTGGAAGATGAGCTGGCGGGTATAGCAATCAGTGGTAGAACTGTCAACAACATCAGGTACGCTGACGATACATCTGTAATTGCAAGCTGCCTCAAAGATCTGCAGAGACTGGTAGACAAAGTAACATTAGTTAGCGAAGATTATGGGCTAAATATTAATATCTATAAAACAAAAATGCTAATAATATCCAAAAGGAACATCGATGATCAGCACACTATACGCAATAAGACGGTTGAGCAAGTCCATCATTTCACATACCTAGAAACTATGATAAATGAAAATGTATGCACACAAACAAGAAATCCTGTCAAGTACTGAGCAAGCTCGGACAACATTTATGAAACTCAGAAGACTGCTGACAGCCTGAGGTTTATCTTTGACTTTGAGAGTGAGAATGGTGTAGTGCTACGTCTTTCCAGTATTGCTATATGGTCTTGAAGGATGGATACAACAAGGAAACATGGAAGACACTGGAATCGTTTGATTGGTGGGTTTGATCCTGGATGGACCGCATTACGAAAGAACAAGTTCTGAAAAAAATCGATAAGGAAATGGAAATTCTTTTCACAATTAAAAGAAGAAAACTAGATTTTCTTGGGCATGTTATGCGTATTTCAAAATATGAAATTCTGCAGCTCATTATGCAGGGGAAGATCGTGGGACGCAGAAGCGTAGGTAGACGTAGCATTTCCTGGCTACGTAACCTGCGAGACTGGTTTGACCTCTCATCTTTCGAACTATTTCGGATAGCTGCCTCTAAAGTTAGAATAGCCATGATGATCAGCAACCTCCGAAGGAGAAGCTGAGATCAAGAAGAAGGAGGTGTGTAGGTACCCTGTGGTTCTAAAAGGTTCTCTGAATCCACCATAGTCAGGGTAGTCATTTTCAGGTTAGTTCAGGTTCAAGCATACTTATTACAATTTTTTTGTATCTCGAATTTAATTTTTTTTTGTTTTTCTCTTTTCATTTTGTTGTTGGGAAAATTTTATAGTACTCTCGGTAGATCGAATATTGCGTCATAGAGGTGTTCCTTAGTATGATTTCTTATATATCTCTGCGTATGATAGAGATTCTCTTAGAGCTCGATTAGAGCTGATTATCAGTAATTTTTTTTAGTAATTTTGGACCTAATTAGGTAACCAATTTTACAGCAACTAACCAAACTGACCTGATTCGCAATAACTGACCGAGGCGCCCTTTGTATGAGGAAACTCGATTGAAATGTAGGCAAAGCGACTGAGAATAATTCAAAACAAAAATAAGCCTAGGAAAAAGCAAACAAAAAACACTAAGGTAATTAAAGGAAACCAGCAAAAAGAGCAAAGACAAGAAGGCGTTTGTTGCAACTAAGTAGCATATAATAGAGAAATTTTTGCCTCAAAAGGGAAACATGCACGGGAGGTTTTCTAATGTTGAAAATCGAATGAAGAGCCCTCAAATCCTAGAAGGAGATTACTGTCTTTCTTGTTAATTTCATTTAACTTCCGAAACCACTGAAGAAGACGAAGGGCTGGATTCTTGTATTACTTTGCAGAATAAGCTACTTTAGTTTTCCCTGCTCAGACAGGCGGTTTTCGTGGATGTTGACCAATAGGCTGCACCGAGGGCTGTACTTTGGCACACGTTGGATCCCAGAAAAATGGTTCTACCCTTTGTCAAGCTTTGGGAGAATATGCGTCGTATCTTTCTTGATTTCCAGGCAGTTATCTTTTCTCTTGACAAGGATTTCCAATCCAAGGCTTGTAATTATCCAACTCTTCTCCTTCTTTGTCCTTTAGTGTCCTTGTTATAAGCAAATTGTTCAATCACGAACTGTTTGTATACCGAAAATAATGTGCCGTTAGCAACCTGATGCTGCTGCTTTATTTTTTTCCGTCCAACACATTACATCTTTGTTCCCAAACCTGAATATCTGCTGCTGATAGTCGAAGGAAAATCCATGTTAGCAAATTAAGTCCGCTTCCAGTAAAAGTATATTTTCAACATCAGGAACGACCTTTTTATGCCTGATTTTCACACGCTCTTCAACTTTGAGGTGAATCTCGGTTTCTTTTTGAACTCGTAAAGTCAGTCGATGTGTCTATTGAAGGCGATATTTGCAGACGAGAAATTGCTTAGAACGTACTTGTCCTATAATACAATTTTGTCTTCGGCATCTGTATAGGGTGGCAACAGCTTTAAGGTTGACTTTTACAACTATCAGTAAAACTTCAGTTTGAAGTTAAAACACCAGTAATGACGTAGATTGCATTGTTACTGTTACTAACCTGAACTAACCTGAGTTCCTGCAGTCCTGAACGAGCATTGAACTCCTGTTCAACTGTCCTGGTCCTGCAGATGGTTTGCAGGGCCGCCTGACTGTCGGTGTAGATGAAGATGTTAGCTTTAAGTCAAACTTGTCTCTCCCGTCCTGGATAGATAAATTATCTTCGGGGACAGAATAACTTACGTTTTTCCTGATTCTTGATGAATCCGCCAGGTTGACATTCTGGAAATTTCCTATTCTGCTGCAGTTGAAACAGAGACCAAGCCTTTGTCCATCTGCATTTCTTCTTTACTCGAGATTCTGTATTATACTTTTTTGTTTGGTGAAAATATTCTTTCATTGGGCGCCTGACCTCACGTTGTTCGTTCAGTATTTGCGTCATGGTTGAATGGTTATGTATTTTAACTCGATGGCTCGTATTTTATTTTTGAAAACCTTACATATACAATACCAACAATACCCGAATTTATACATTCTGATCCCGCGTCAAACGTTCAATGTTTTTCTGAAGTTCCTGTAGAGTTTCCTCCTACCTTCTGCTGCCTGTAGTTCTGCTTTTTTTCGATGAGCCTTACCAAAACTCAGCTTCAGCACTGTACTAGTAGCGTTATAGCTCAATTGTTCGCACACCGTTATTGTAGTCATAACAAGTGGAGCCCTTCGTTCAAAATGATCCCTGTAGATGTTCCAAGAGATATTGTAGTCGAATAGTGGCGGATTAGTATTACTGAATTTGTCAAAGTGGCGAACTTCTTCGCTATGTCAGCTTTTTTGACTCCCTTAATTTTTTTTTGCTTCATTGCAGCTCGGTCTTGTTTGTTTCAAAGCAAACAGTCTCACTTTGTTTTTGTTATTCCTTATCTTATTGTCTTCGTTACTTTTCCTGTCCTCTTCCTCCACTTCCTGATTTTTTCACAGTGATCCTTTTTCTTTCCCTCTTTAACATTCCGCTCTTGCTTCTCTTAAACATGTTAATAAGTGTGATTAGTTGTTACTGCATGATTTTTGTTTTTGTTCGATTGTTTGCGTTCGATCTGAGTCAAAACCTCTATATAATGCAAAAAGACACAGAAAGGCAAAATCAAATCTCAAGCAGAAACTGAAAAATGGAATATAAAAAAGAAGATTCTTCAAAAGAGTCTTTTACCTATTGGCCCTTAAATAAACAGGGAGAAATATATATTTTACATGACATTTTCCTATGGATGGCCTGACTGGACCACACAGTATAGGAAATTATTCGCTTACTGCAGCTTTTAATAACCAAGTAATGTTTTTGTTCAGTTAATTCACGATCAACGAAGTGTGCCAGTATCTATAATTTGCAGTCATTAATAATACATAGGTTATAGAAATGCAATCAGCTAAAATATGACTGAAAGAACTTCTATAATCCGGATGAGAAAAATTTTGTTTTGAACTTCAAAGCGCCATCATAACTTACAATTTATTATTTCGGCTTCCTCAGTACATAATGTATGTACAACACAACTAGCATACGCAAGGCCAAATCAACAAGTCCTCATCATACATCATTGTGCTTATTAATAGTCGTACAGGCTTATTTTCGCTACAAGGGAATTGTTATGACAAAAGCGGAGTGCATTAAGAGGTGCAGACATTTGCATGTTTCGCACCAAAGCCATAATAGGAATCCCATTACTTAATAATTAAAACGTGCCATTTATCTAATCCGCTTTCTTTAAAGATTGAGGATAAATGCGCCATTTAAGGTACAAGGCGTCCTATATACAGATGTGCAAATACCTTGTTTGTCGGCGTTATTCTGAAGGTCACCTCTCTTTTAGAGTGACTAATCTGACTCCACACCTATTTTAACATTTTAAGCTCTCAAGATGGTCGCATACAACGTGTTTGACAAATGACTTTTCGATCAGTGACAACTTTCAGACAGTGACAGCTTGGTCGCCATTTTGAAAAATAATTCATCGAAAAAAAAAAATAAAATAAAACTGTTGGTGATAAAACCTAAGAGCAAGGCAAGAGAGTGAGTTTTTTGAGATCTAACGAGACGTGCGGTAAATAGACATAAACTTTATGACATAAGATCAATAAAGCACTTTTCCGGCACCCTGTACGGCCTCTTAAAAGACGGTGAAGTGAGTAAATCTACAGCGGTATTGCGACCGATTCGCGGCAGCAGACTGTTTGGTATTGCGACTATAATGTGCGGCTATTTTGGGCTGTCTGGAAGAGCTGCCAAGTTAATGCTCCTCATCGCATTTGGTTAGCCGGCTTAGACGGAACGTAAGCTTTTACAAGATTTACCGAAATTTTATTTTTATTTTTAATTATGTCGCCGATATTTGGTTACAAAACGGGATTCGTCGACAGCGCGGCTTTTCCATGAGGATCCACGAAAACTTTGAAGCGGAATGCAGATTTTTGATTATCAAAAAGTAGGAAAATCTCTGCGAAACAATGCAAAGTAAGAAAAAGTGCTGATGGAATAAATGCTTGTAGAGACGGTAGAACCCACGAACTACAATGTTTAAGTGAAAAAAGACCAAAAGGTGTCTAAAAAATATATATAAATGTTCAGAAATATAACTCGATGAAAACGTAGTGAAGACATGGCTCAAATGGCTAAAAAACTAAGTGACAAGATCAAGGACAAGATGAATAAAAATAAGATACGAAAACTGAAAAAGAAAGAACATACAAATGGACAAACACGTTTAACAAAACATAAAGAAGAAACACAAAATTAACAGATTTTTTATTTAATGAAAACGGAAGAAAATACAGTAAGAAGCAAACAACATATATATAAAGGTTCTTAACCAAAACATTTGAAAAACAACCGTTTCAATAAGACATTAAACATGGAAAAAGAAACCGATCCAAAGACCAAAAAATAACTAAAAAAAGCAAAAATGGAAATGGAAATGAACACTTTTTATGGCAAAGTAATTCACCATGTCATATTTAGTGGGTTTAAAATATAATACTTTCCTTTTGTATCCGAGAATTGCCGAAGTTTCAACTTTATCTATGTCTTCATGCAGGGCTAATCCTTGGATAATCGTTGACCAGACTAATGAACAAACATGATAAAGAGGAAATACAAAATTGACAGAGCTATGACTCGACGAAAAGGGACGAACCAAAAAACTATGTAAAAAAAATCAGATTTGATAGAATAATACGAACGAAAAAAAAAATGCTTTTATGGTGGCTCAAGTACCAGTTAGCCTTAGCAATGATTTTGAAACACGATTGAACCATTGGGCCTTAGGGTGACAATGGGACAAGATTCAACACTATAAACTATCAAAGATAATGTAAGATAAATACCTTTCTGCTAGAGAAGCCAACTTTGTTTCAGGATAAGGTCCCACAACTTGAGTTACGAGATGCAGTCTTGGAGAAGGTTCTGTGGCGGGATTCAAGACCTGCCAACAGCTTGGAACCATAAAACGGTCCGATGGAACCTACACCTCCACTGGTAGTGAAACGTTAGAGATACTCGCAAGCTGTCATTTTCCGGGTAGCCGGCTGACAAATTTGGAGACTAACACAAGCCTCTTGGGACGATTTAAACGACCCAGCAGGCCAGATTGGGAGCTCTCCAAAAAAGTGGTCAGACCAACCCTGCTAAAATCCACGATTATGGCTTCTCAACCATTCACATTCCTCGGGGAGAATGGAGTGTTCCCGGCACTACTACAACAGGGCCTTGATCAACTCACACCTCTACTAACAAGCTCTTCAGAGCGAGCCTTGCATGGAACTTTATTCCAAACTGCTGGTTCAGGGTGAGGGTCGTCTACATCCCAAAGATGGGATGTTGGGGAAAAGGTTCTAAATCGCTCAGTCTAACCTCGTCTGTGCTGAAAAGCTTGGACAAGCTGCTAGATCTATACATAAGGGAGGGGAAGCTAACAACGTACCCCCTTAATACGGAACAGTATGGATACCAGGCTAACAAACCAACAGAACTTGTTGGTGAAAATTCAAGATACCCTGAATTCAAAGGGTGATCAATTGATTATTAAAACTGTGGTCGTAGCCAAGAAAATCGTGAAAGTAACTTAGATATCTTACGTGAATGAAAAACCCTCAAATAAGTTCTAGGAATATTGCCCGAGAATACAATCTTATTCAGTAAATTGTGTTGCAAGTACTAAAAGGAGTAAAACACCATCTATTCAAAGTGAGACTGTTTCAATCTTCATATACTTTCGCAGAACATGCTACGGAGCTTCGACAATGTGAAGAAATGAATAAAAAATCATTTTCCCGAGAGATTTTACCTTCTAAAAATTCTGACTTAGATTTTGGAGACAGTTACACTCTCACCACTTCCGATTCAAATGGTGTCGCAGTTGGTATTTCCATAGACATCGAAAAGGCCTTTAATAATGCACCTACAGATTCCCACCTCAGCGCCAGTAAAGCGAGAAGGATCGAACCAACAATAACTAACTGATGTCGCAACATGTTAGAATTCAGACTGATCACTACATCATTAAACGATAACACTATCAGATTCACAACAGCGGGACATTGTCCACAGGGCGGAGTGCTTTCACCACTCCTGTGGTCCCTACTAGTGGACGACCTCCTGGCTATTTTGGAACTATGGGGAGTCGAGGTCCAAGCATACGCGGACGTCATCGTTATCCTTATAAGAAACCACCCATACCAACAAATCTCCAGCACATTGTAAGAGGGGCTGGATGTTGTACACAGCTGGTGTTTGAAGAAAAACCTAGCAATAAACCCTTGAAAAACGGTGATTGTGCCATTTACCTGAAGGAAGAGGCGGGACTTCTTGAAAGTGCCATCCTTGTTCGAGGCGACAATCCGGTTTACCAACGAAGTAAAATATCTAGGAGTCATCCTGGACAAACCACTCACATGAACCCATGTGCGTGGTTTGTCCACATCTGACTTGTACCGTTAGGAGGGCACAGCCTTCCCTTTGGTCGTGCAAGAATCTGTGCGGCAAATCATGGGGATGAGGCACCAACAAACTATACGTGACGGTAATAAGACCGATAATCACGTATGAGGCCATAGCTAGGTATCGAAAGGGCAGACAGAGCTCCATCAAAGCTAAACTGTCCTCTCTGCAAAGAAAAATATGTCTCTGCATCACGGGGGCAATGAGAACGACGCCCACGGTAGCCATGGAGCGCATGCTTGATCTGCTTCCACTTCCAATACTACTGGAACGAGAGGCAATGAAGGCGACATAACTTTCGCAACAATTGACGAACATAGCACCGCAGCCATTCGATGGTGGGACCAACAATGCCCAGGTTGGTTTGGAAGGCTTTGCGGTATTGAACATGGTCTCCGACCTAATAGCATCAAAACATACATTGGACATTCGCTACAAGTGGCAGGAAGTACCTGGTACCCGGACGGATCCAAAACCGATCGGATGTCATCTGCATAGAAGAGAGCCTGGTCCGATTCACCACAGTGTTTCAGGCAGAGATACATGCCATTGAATTGTATGCCCGACACCTATTAGAGGGAGGGCACAATAGATCAATAAAGATCTGCTCGGAGAGTCGGGCAGCGCTCCTAGCTCTAATGTCTTTGCGGTGCAATTCCAAAACTGTTTGGAACTGCCACACGACTTTGAACACCCTATCGCAGGGGAACAGCGTCACACTGGTATGGATTCCGGGCCATCCTGGTCACGAAGGCAATGAGAGGGCGGACTCTCTAGCTAGGAGGGCGGCGGGGTCTGCATTACTAGGCCCGGAGCCGACACTGGGAGTCCCATACTTCTGGTCGAGGCTGAACTCCAGAAATGGAGAAATGCCAAGTCCCAGGATTGGTGGGAGAACCTACCCGGACTGTCATACTCCAAAAAACGTATCACAGGAACAGGGAGGGCAAAAGCCCAAACATACCTCAGACTAAATAGGAGACAAATCAGACATAGACTAAAAGACCTCAGACTAAATAGGAGACAAATCAGAGTGGCCACTGCACTGTACACAGGACATCTTACATGCACAAACTCGGACTGTCCGAAGAGACGGAGTGTCAGCTGTGCTTGGAAGACCACGAGACAGTTGAGCACGTCCTATATGACTGCCTGGCTATTGCCAGATTGAGATACTCACTGTTCGAGAACACGATCACTGAACCTCAAGATGCAATTTTGTTGTTTTATAATTTTTTATGTATATGTGTGTATATTTATATTGTAGCCTTGAGGAAAACCTTAATAAAAGTCGAAACGTTGGCAGTTTCGCACACGTGAAGTGTTGTTTATTTACTATTCAAACGTTTCCACTTGGTAAAAGGACGCAAAACGTATATGATGTTATTTAATGGGGGATTCTTTCAACACATCGTGCGTACGTATAGCGACTAAGCAGTGCAACCGATAAATCCCTGGACCAATCTTAAATAAAAAATAATGCATAATGAAAAGTTAGCTGTTGAAGCAGCTAATTTACCACTATCTTACCAATATCTTCTATGATTTCTTTGACTCTAGCAACCGTCCAATCTTTCTCCTCTCTTGCACTGTAAAACTTTTGCAGCTGTTCGTTAAAGTGCTCTTTGATAACTTTTACGTCTCGTTTATAATTTTCAATTTGCTCTACTTTCATCGAGATGTCACATAATTAAATGAAGCGGCCGATAGTACTACTATCTATTCCATAAACGCAATCCATGGTCTAAATGAAAAATGACTTTAGTCAACCAAAAAAAAAATTTTTTTGACTGTTTTTATTGAGTTTTTTGCTCCTTCTTGGGGCTTCTTGTAATTTCTTTTTAAGGTTTTACTAATAATATACTAAAAATGCAATCTAAAGTGTTTTCCGGACAATTAAATTTCTTCCTGACGTTTCGTCTACAGCTTTATCGAAGGTGATGAGGCAATCGGCGAAGTGATCTCCCGTGCTTCCCGACGTTGACTGATTCAATTGTGGTGAGCTCCGTGGTATTTATTCCCCCGCCTTCGCGCTGCAGTAGATGCACAAAGGTGGGGGTAGTGGTGGCGCGGGGTTTCGGCGCACTTGAAGTATGTCGTAGAACTCGTCTCCAGTCTGCATGTAGAAACGCAATTTCCTCTTTCCTGTTGAAATTGTTGTCGTGTTTAAAGATCTCAATGAAAAAACATCAATGCTGCGATTGATATAAGATATCTACCTTGTTGAAAAGGATGTCCTGACCTTCGAAGAGAGCGTGCTCTGCTACTGCTAACTTTTGTGTTTGTCCCAGCCTGCTCTTCCTCTTAAGTTCCGTAATCCTCGTGTTGACACTCTCAAGCTCTGTTGCATTGTACGAGTGGGTTTAAAGACCGTTTTAACATTGTGCTTTTCTAGTAGCCTGTCGATCCTATTCCATTATTTTGTGGGTGTGTGGTAGACGGCCCTATCGAAATCGTGCTTGCTGTATCCATTCCAACCAAAGGCTCTTTCCAGATGCCTCATTTCCCGTTACAAATCAGCCGACTCATAAATTCTCTTGGCTCTTACAGATAGAGTCTTTATGACTCTCCTTTTCTGTTTAGGATGATGATTTGTTCCATTATTGAGGTATCGGTCAGTGTGTGTTGGTTTTCTATAAACGGTGTGTCTATAAACCTCCTTGATACTAAAACATCTAAAAGCGGTAGGCGTCCTTTTTTCATCTCCATAGAAAATTTAATTTTTGGGTTGACAGAGTTGAGGTGTAAGAGGAAGTTTGAAAGTTCTCCCTCACCATGGCTCCAAATAACAAAGGTGTCGTCCACGTATCGGAACCATGCACTTTGGCCTCTTATTTGCCGTTGCCAACGTCTTGGCCTCGACAATTTGCATAAAATAGTTGGCTACTACTGGACTAAGGGGGCTGCCCATACCAACACCATCAGTTTTTTTGTAGAAATCTTCTTTCCATTGAAAGTATGTAGTGGTTAGGCAGTATTGAAACAACTTGGCAATATTTTTTGGAAATTCCTGGTTAATATGTTTCATGGCTGTCTTAATGAGTACCATCGTGAAGAGCGAAACAACATCGAAACTAACGAGAAAGAGTCAAAGAATGCAGTTTTTCGACGAAATGAGAGGAGTATTTTATAAACCTTTCAGCATTTCCTATTTTAGGTTGCAGCAGTTTTGTGAGGTGTTTTGCGATTTCGTAGGTTGGGCTTCCTACGATGGGTCTCAGTGGAACATCCGGTTTGTGGATCTAAAAGTGCTAATCGATGGTCAAGATGACTGACGACTCCCCACGGCTTTGTTTGCTGATGACTCCCCACTCGACGTGATTCACCAAGTTGGTTGACATTCTTAGTATACGCAAAAATGTGAATAAATTAATACGAGCATACGTGTATAATATAACCGTATTCTTCATTAAAAAAAAAGTACTTCTGTGAATAACAGCTCACAAAACCAACTTTTGTTCAAAGTAAAGTTTCCGAGAAAGTTTCTTTAAACGTGTTTTCACAGTCAAGCAAAAGTATGAGCTGCAAATATTAGACCGAGTATTAGACACTTTTTTCAAAATTGTGAAAAAAAATAATCTCATTGTTGTTTTTTCTGTGATGTAATTGTAAAACCTTGTAATCTTCAAATAATTGTTATCGCACTCTCACCTGGCGCCGCAATAAACTAATTAATCCCATTGTAGGTGCCTATTTTCTCTTATTTAATGTTAGATTTTCCTGATAACGTCCTACATTTAAGTTGTTATCGAAAACTTATCTCACACAATACTGATAAAAATGTCAAGAAATCCAGATTGCTGATGATGGGTTTCCGGGAATCACACTTCTTGCAGTAGCAGTTCGTTGTTGAAACTCATTTTTTTTCTCAATGATTACACGGTTTAAAGCTCTTAAACAAACAGAAGCTTTTAGCTGCTTAAATCAAATTGAAACCAATTACCGGGTTTTTAAACTTCTCAACCACAGACGCAAGGTGATGGATGGCACGGTCCTCTTGGGTTAACCACGAACAAAACCCGGATTTCTGCACTATTAAGCTGACCTTTAATCGGTATGGGCACCGTGTTATCACGAACTTATTACCTTTGCTTAAGTCATCACGTTTAGCTTAATGCATCCTTGGGATCATAGGGCTGGTTTAGCCAATTTTGTAGTTCAAATTTGATGCTGATTTAATTTTTTCAATAATCGCCTAATAATTTATGTCAATCGCTCTAAAGCAAACTATATTACCTTGCGGTTGAAACGATAATAATTTGTTTCTGCTACTACAAGGATATTTTCTGTTTCCTTACCAGGTAATAGAAATAATAAGTAGAAAATTGCACTGCAGCCAGCTGAACTCTCAGCTATGTGATATGAAATGCCTTGAGGCCAGCATAAGGTGAATGATAACATGGAACTCATCCTTAAAGGAACATGTATTCTCTTAAGATTCTCCCACAAACGCAATATTCTCACATTAATCAAAGAGGAATTTAATTTGTCCTGAATACACCCGGCTACTAAAATTACGGAAAATTCTTTAGTTCAATTCTTAGGTACTCCTTCTTTTATTCTGCCAAACCTTTTAACCTGCCAAAGCAAGTGCCAAATGCTCATTTCAAATTAATAATGTGTGTGGGAACTAGTGTTCAAGTATTGTTGACGGCTGAAGAGGTAGGAATTTTTCAACTTGAGTGCTTGGACTTATAGAACCTAACCCGGAATTAACACGAACCTGATGACATCATGGACTTTGACCGACACTAAAGAAACTATACACTGCGACTACTGCAAGTAGCAAATATTAGAGAAAGTATCAAACTCAGAGAGAAGAACCTTGCTGCGCTGAACTAACTGCGAGCATAGAGCAATGGACATGCAGGACCGCAGGATCAGACCGATTTAAAATGAAGACCTCCAACTCAGCTTCCCGGATAATTTCCCGAAATCTGTTACGGCTGAATTTGATACATTCAACATCAGAGGCAGCAACCTGATTTGGTAGTTCATAACACAGAAGACGCTCGATCAATATGTCAACATTCATGTTAGGCTTTAATGTTAGTTAAACACGAGGGTAAACACCAGTTTATTGAATGAAATGCTGGAGGAAGTTCGTCTTAGAGGCACCGACTCCCTGAACGTCTCCCGTAGTCCTAGTTCTTGTTCAGAAAAAAGACTCAACGAAATTCTACGACGTTGCTACTCGCTGTGGTATAGTCTCGTTCGTGTCGTTGAAGGTCCGTTCTACCACCAGATACACACCAGAGGAAGGAATGCCATTAAGGAATTTCCAGTTTCTGGAACTGAGTATCTACTACAGTTGATCTGTAAAGGCTGCCTCATATGGGTAGCATAAAGTTAGCAAATATTCCAAAACCACTGCAGATATTTAAAAAAATAATAAAATATTGCTTTTATATTATATGTAGTCAGGTGGTGATGACTCTTTAAGGAAGTTTCTGGAACTGAGCCTCTACAACAGTTGATCTGCATAGGATGCCCCATAAGTGGCAGGAGATGTTCTGCAGCAAGATATTAAGAAATATTAAGAAAAGTGATAAGGACCTACAGCGTTAGTATAGACAAGAGCGATCAAAGAGGACTTGCGAAACAGGTTTTGGTTTGGAATTTGGAAACGGCAATGGAGCATTAAAATGGCTATTACAAATAAAAGAACCTTGAGGGTCAACGAACCAGATGGATACAAAGCCTGCAACAGAATTATTTGGAGAACTTTGGTTAAATTAATTTATGGCTTGATCATACAGGACTTGATAATAAACTGCTGGCCAATAGCTTTGCAACACTCGATTTTTGCATCAAGTTTGAGGAAGCATAACTCTGAAACGGATTTCTTCGAACAAAGCGAATTTGTGTAGACTTGCCCCTGCACTATTTTACGTGGTATGTCTAAACCAGATAAATTATTCGGGTCAAATTATACAGGGTGGAAAATAAGGTAATGTAATTTTGCTTATAATTTTTGTTTGCACAACTTTCAGAAAATAAATCAAATATTATTTTTTGATACAGGACTATAAAGAACGATGTAACACCCCGGGTCATGTTCGGATTTTTTTGATATATTACCTAGTTCAATAAATATACCATATTTTCGAAAAAGTCCCAAAGTACAGTTAATTTTTTTTTTCAATGCATCATGCAGAATCGTTGAAGTAGGATCACAGGACATTGACTCTTGAGCTAAAAATGGCTTACATCCGGATGATATGCCAGTGGAAAGAAAAGTGATGAAATTTTACAATCATTTTTAATCTGTTAAAATCGACACCCACAATCGATATTATTCATGAAGGTTTTTATTGCTTTTGAAATTGTTTTGTAACATTTTTGAGCAATTTCATAATAATCTATTACTAAACAAGAATATTTGGAAGTTTGACCTTGAAACATTTACTACATCATACGGCAGAATTGCATTTCAAATGTTATTGGTGTAAAATGGACTTATTAAAAAAAAATCGTTCCACTTCTTAGGAATAACAAGATATCAGTAAAAACAAAAAAGGTCCCGGGAAAAGACTTGGTTTAACAACTTTCCATTCGCAAGTTTCAAAAACGAGAACCATTATAAATAATTCTTATCAGGTGTGTGAATTTGAACAAATTAGATAATGTGGTGCAAGTTTAACATTTTTCTTACCCCTAGTATACCTGACGGATGTGGAAGTTCCTGTGATCTTACTACATTGATTATGAATGGAGCATTGAATAAAAACATAATGTTGAATCCATTGCATGCTAAAATGTTCAACAAAATGGACTTTTTCGAAAAAAATGGTATATATATCGAACTAAGCAATATATCGAAAAAAATCCGAACATGTCCCGAAGTGATACATCATTATTCATAATCCTGTATCA
Source organism: Taphrorychus bicolor (assembly GCA_951812265.1). NCBI lineage: Eukaryota > Metazoa > Arthropoda > Insecta > Coleoptera > Curculionidae > Taphrorychus > Taphrorychus bicolor. The sequence goes on from OX638300.1 coordinate 10,131,587, forward strand.
AAAAATCAATTTTGATGAATGAAGTTGAGCAAATGAGAAATATACGCAAAATTACATCACCTTATTTTCAACCCTGTATAATTTCACCTGAGTAACTTCCCTTCCTTGATCATACCACGTAAATTAGGACATGGACGGGTCTACTCAAATTCGTTTTGATCAAGGAAATCCGTTGGTCCATTTCAGAGTTATGTTTTCTCAAACTTGCAAAGCAATTGGCCAGAAGTTTAGAGTCGAGTTTAGATTACTGAAAAGGGTTTGGGAGAGTCCGATAGCAGGAACGTAGTGAAGCAATTAATTGTTCCTGATAGAAAGAAATCAGATGTGGAGTGGAGGTCACTTCGGAGCTAATGGGAATTTTGCGAAATTAAAGAGCGGTTTTATTGGGTATATGGTAAAAACCTCGAGCCAAATGGTAGGAAGTACACTGAGGGTGCCCTCTTTAAAAGGACAATTGAAATCAAAATGCACTAAATCCACTTTAATTAATTTTCAGGAAAACTGTTTAAAAAATTTCTAACAAAAACTATAATTTTGTTATAAATTGTAAATTTTTTTTTGAAGGTGATCTAATCAATTTGCAGCAGACTCAATTGATAACGCCGGACTATTAATAAAGACCCAACAAATACAACTTGGATCCCACGGAGCATTGATCTAAGTCTGAAACTTACGCTCTTTAGTAGCAGGAAGCAACCCCTGGTAGCAACCGTACTGGTAAACGATGCTACCTTCTTCTTCAGAGTTTTTCGTGGTTTCTAGTAAAGCTTTATTCAGACCAAGGACAACTTTTTCAGGTGGTTTTCCAGCAGGTCAATTGGTAAGACAAGGACAACTTTCTTGCATCTGCAGTCGGATGGGAAGGTAAAGAGGTTTACGTCAGCAAAATTTTCAAGAAGTAACAGTTTTTGATGGTGGTTTTCCAGCCGGTCAATTGGTAAGACAAGGACAACTTTCTTGCATCTGCAGTCGGATGGGAAGGTAAAGAGGTTTACGTCAGCAAAATTTTCAAGAAGTAACAGTTTTTGATGCAACAAATAACTAAAGAGCAGGTTGTGAAGAGAAGAGTAATTATTCAAAAGAAAAGGAATGACAAAGAGGACAAAACCGAAGTTATCACTGTAGAGTGAAGAAAAACCTCAAATCACGGTCTCTATGAAAGAGAGTGCAACTTATACTAATTAAGGGCTACTAGAAGTAGTACAGGAGATCACATATCTAAAGAGAGGTTTATACGATTCTCTTACATGTGCACCAATTTTGCAATATGGTTCTGTGTTAAATTAACGAACCACAACATGAATGACGATAATTTGTTTGAAAAGGTACTACAATGCTCTAGAACTTTTTGAAAGTGTTGAAAACCGTCATTTTTTATGGCTCTACATGGACCCTTCTCAAAAAAAAGTTCTATTTCTATACCAATCCTCCAAAGAATATGTGAACAATCTTTGGGATTTAAATTTCCTGTAAATTTTCGACCTACAGGCTCCTCCCCCCCTTCCTCTTTGACGATATTGGCACTCAAAATCTATATTTAACTGAATAGGTAAGAATCGAGCCAAGAAGAGATAATGCGATTTTCTGGCTAATTTCCGTGGCTTCCTGAAGCTTCCTATGTCATAATCCCATGGACATAAAACAAAAATAAAGATCGTACTTGCTTTTCCTGCCAAAAGCTAACGTTGAAGTTTTTTTAACATTAATAGAATGCAGCAAAAAAAGAAAATTTGGAACAGCATTTATCGGTGCATTTATACCGGTGCTGTTCTCTTGTTTATTGTCGGTCATTGTTCTCATTTCATTCACTAATCAAAATTTCAAACTAAGGTGTTTTCCGGGCTTTGAAGCCGTGGTCCAATGGAATTTCTTTCTGACGTTTCGTCTACAGCTGCGTCAGACATTATTAAAGGCGATGGGCAATCGGCGAAGTGATCTCCCATGCTTCCCGACGTTGACTGATTCGATTGTGGTGAGCTTCGTGGTATTTATTCCTACTCCGTCGCGCTGCAGTGGAGGGACAGTCTACATTTAGACACGTAACTTTACCCCCACTCCAGTCGCTCCACTGCAGCGCGACGGTGAGAGAATAAATACCACAGAGCTCACCACAGTCGAATCAGTCAATATTGGGAAGCACGGAAGATCACTTTGACCATTGCCTCATGGCCTTTGATAATGTCTGCTTCCAAGCCCGGAAAACACCTTAGATTGTATTTTGACCAGCCGTGAAAGCCTTCACAGTCTTATAATCATATTGTCATTGGTCGTCCCACTTTTTTTTGATTTTATTTTAAATTTACGGATTTATGTCAACCTTCTAGGGAGTGATAATTTGCAACTGCCTTGTTTGATAAAAAGCAAAAAATAAATGCCAGCCTATAAACTAGCTTCACAAAACAATTATTGAGTTTATCTGAGGCCTAATTCAGTTCCTAACCAGCTTTGCAATTATGAAGAATTCGCAGCGCATTTTGTACACCGCTCTAAGGGAGATTATAGAATAAAAGAAGGCAAAACCCTTTAAATTTTCAGAAATAGACAAAAAGAAAAAAAAATGAGTCCGTCTTGAAAATCCTAGAAAACTCTATTTTCTGATAAATTCTCCAGAAGATTCCTCATTGAAAGAAGTCATGTGGCCATAGAATTAAAAAATATATATATAAAGTGAAGAAACTCTTTGTGACTTTTAAAACCAATGTCCAAAAACCCCATCATATCAAATATTAAGAATTTAAGGTAATGTTTCAACAACGGATAATAACATATGAGTATCATTATTGAAATATTGCTTATGATAGCGGGTCACGTTTCAGTCAAAAGTGATTCAAATTCTAACTGCATTTTATTATAAAGATATGTACAGTAAGTTATAAGCAAATTTTGTTAACATTTCACAATAATACTGCATTCCAATTTTATTAGTTTTAGTATCTTCTTGTGTTCCTTTTTTTGAATGTGATAAAACCAGAAAAGCTGAGACGTTTTTAGTTTTCTATTTTGAGGACCTTGATCCATTTCCTCTGAGAGACAACCTGATCTACTTAGCGAACTCGTAGAAACACGATTTTTATGATAATTTGAAACAATGAGCTGTTTTATCAGTTTCTTAATCTTTCCACAGTTACGTCACAAATAATTGCTAAACAAAAGATATTTTTACTCGTGATGATACATCTCATAGGCAACTATGAAAAATCCTGTTGACATGTCGCGCCGCAGGATTTTGGCTGACTTACACTTTTTACAACACACCTAAAATAATTGATTTAATTAGTGTTTGTCTCGCACATATATTGGAAGCTTTGCGTCAATTTACACGCATTGATGAGGACTCCAAATTAGGAACCTGCATCCTGAATTTGGAGTGCAAAAATCTGTTTTTGCAACCAGAAACCAGGATTTTTTTCCAATTCTGCTAGGTTGGCTAATAAAAACCGAAAACATCGTATTGTGCGTATTCTCACAAATAACGACATATTATATTATATTTAAATTTCGTTGTTGTAATTACAAATTTAGCCATTACGAATGCTAATAAATGGTAATATAGTAGGCCTTGTTATATGCGAGTTGAGTGTAATTGGGTTTATCATTTGGTTGTAAACTTTCGATATTTTTGTCATTTTTAATATTTACTTAGAAAGGCATACCAGTCTAATTCTCAATAACATTTTAGTTTGCAGGAAGTTAGGAATTTGGAGGTAATAATATAGGATATGTGGCGCCTCATGCTACATACACATCATCAATTTTATTGTGATTGGTACCAAGTGTCGCACCCTTTTTAATAATCTCCTTAGTATATCAAGTACCACTTTTAAAGTTACATAATTTTAGTGGATGTTTATGATTTCAATATTTTACAATATTCATTAACGGTAATGACAGTTTTTATAGCTAAAATTTGCGGGAGTCAAGTAGTTACCGGTTATCGAGGTTTTTGAATATTGGGTAAATATTTTACTAGTTTCGAAGATACTACTAAGTATACCTACTACTTTTAGGTACATTATTTAATTTGAGCATTAGTTATAAACAGACGTTATGATTCACGTCCTTATAGCTATTATTTTAGCTATTTTGGAAGAACATTTAAAAGGTATGTTCTATGAAATTTCGTATCAATCCAGAATCCAAACTGACTTGAATCATGGACTTTTATAGAATTGATTCAAGTGTAATCAATAACGAGACCTTTAATAATTATTTATTATATTGTCAGACTTATCTTGAGCGGGTATTGGAGACCTAGGTATTACCAACACTTGTAATGTCTACTAAGACTAGGTCTAAACACAAAGATGAATAGATCGTAAATGATAGTTGCTCGGAAAGAACAGGCTCATCGAGCCCAAAGACAATTAAAGGGAGAAGATGAAAGATTAGAGAGAGTTTAATGTGGAACTTAAAAATATGTAGAGATATTTCTAATCCTGTTTGAGGACTCTTTATCTTCTTATATAGGAATTTGATAGAGTATGTGATTTACTTTATTTTTAAGCCCTTTACATATCTATTCAAAAGTTTAATATTTGTCGTCAAGAGGGGTTGTTTTTAATATTTAAAAATTAGTCCCTTTTTTTGTCCTAACCCTGTATATTTATTTTGCAAAATAATGAAATATACCTCATTCACTTATATTTGGCATCTCGTTACGATTGAAACCTTCATTTTTTTTATACCTATCTCTTCTTGGTGCATGTTGGGAAGATACGATAAAAGTGTCAAAGTCAGATTTCCAACACCTACTTGACGGCAATAATAAGTGAATAGTTTATAGGTACTAGTCACTGCCAAAGACAAGCACACCCAAAATTAGTAAAACACCCTATAAATTAGCAAATATTGATTCCTGATTAGATTATAAATAATCGCCCAAGTAACCTTCATACACAGATAAAATATCAACATATCAAGATATAAAGGACATATCCTAAATAAGAAGATAAATATATCCTAGAAAAGAGTTTAACAAATAAGAGAAAACAAACCATCAGGTCATAGAAAAATTATTTTCGACACAACTGAGAAGGATAAATATGTAGATTGAGAAAATTAATAAAGATTAGGGACGATTTTAATTTAAAAGTTGTCGTTTTCTTGTACTGTCATTAGTTCTATGGTCAAATATGTTATTACAAGGTTATTAACTTATTTATTCCATCAGTACCTTCCTTATTTTATCACCTATTTCCGAGGTTTTCGACCATAAAAATAACAATTTTTAAGCACTGCTTTGAAAAAGGGAACTTGAACAAAGTAACTAACACTAATAGAAGAACTAAAAACAACAGTTTTCCGAGTTTTTTGCAAACAATGTTTCGAATAGGAACTGTTATAAACTGTATTTTGTTTTAATATCTTAAGACCTGGCTTGGGACATCCCAAATAAATTAACAAATTTTGTAGGTTTTCATAAAATTTAAACAGTATTTCAAAAACAAAAAGGATTTCCAAAATCGGTTAAAAGTGACTTAGCGTTCCAAAAGGCAAAAATTTAAATTGGGGTTTTTGAAAAAAATTCTCAGTTAGGATCGGGGTTGAAAAGCATAAAAAAATACAAGTTTGTATAAAAGCAGGGTACGATTAGTTGGTAAAATTTAACTAAAAATAGCTACAACAAAATAAAAATTTGGGTTTTCTAGAAAGTCAGGTTAGGATTAGGGCAAAACCAACAAAAAAATTATTTATTAATGTAAAATATAAATTTGGAGTTTTTGGTAAAAATTCGGATCATGATTACGGCGAAAATTGGTTAAAAAATGACCTAAAGAGTCTAAAAATGTAATTGGGGATTGGGGCTTAAATTCATTACAAATAACCCACATCGGTTTTTCCTCGGGTTTTTCGAGAAAGTCAGATTAGGATTAGGTCAAAAGTACATAAAAAAATTGCTTAAAGCTGTAAAAATTCAATAAGTTTTCGGAAAAAATCAGATCATGCATAATTAGAGCCCAAAATCGGTTAAAAAAATGACCTAAAGGGGATTAAATTGCAGGTTGGGATCAGGGCTTAAATTAGGACTTAAAATGCAAATAATAGTTTAGAACAAAAAAAAAGCAAAAACTCATTAAAATATTCTGATCTATTGTTTTTGCTAAATTACACTGTTGGACTACAGTCAATAAAATTTGAATCAAAACGCTTCAAAATGAGAATTTGGTATTGTTCGAGAAACTCAAGTTAAGAATAAAGGAAAAAGAAGTAAATAAAATTACTCCAAAGTTGTAAAAATACAAATTTCGGGCGTTTGTTGCCAATATCGGGTAAAAATGACTTAGCGTTCCAAAAGGCAAAAATTCAAATTGGGGTTTTTGAAAATTTTCTTAGTTGGGATCAAAGCTAAAATCGGTTGAAAAGAGGGTAAAAATGCAAATTTGTAGTTTGTAAAAAAGCAGGGTACAATTCGGGCCAAAATTCTTGATTTTCGTAGTTGGTAAAAGGATAAAAATATGAAAAATTTAACTAAAAATAGCTAAAAATAAAATTTGGTGTTTTTCTGTCAGGTCAAGTCAGGTTAGGCTTATGGCAAAAAAAACAAAAAATTCATTATTGCTGTAAAAATACAAGTTTGGAGTTTTTGGAAAATTTTAGACAATGATTATGGCGAAAATTGGTTAAAAAATAACATAAAGTGTCTAAAAACGCATTTTGGGATTGGGGCTTAAATTCATTTAAAATAACCACATTTTTTTCGAGAAAGTCACATTAGGATTAGGGCAAAAATACGTAAAAAAATTACTTAAAGCTGTAAAAATAGAAAGATGAAGTTTTCGGAAAAATTCAGATCATGAATAATGAGGGCCCAAAATTGGTTAAAAAAATGACCTAAAGCAGAATAGTTTAGAACAAAAAAAAAATGCAGAAACTCATTAAAATATTCTGATATATTGTTTTTGCTAAATTCTCGGCTAAATTACCTTGTTGGACTAAAGCTTGGACTAAAATCAATAAAATTTGGCTCAAAACGCTTCAAAATGCGAATTTGGTATTGTTCGAGAAACTCAAGTTAAGAACAAAGCGAACAATAGTAAAAAATTACTCCAAAGATGTAAAAATACAAATTTCGGGTGTTTGTGTTCGGGTGAATCGTCTGAAAAGGAGAATTTGAAATCATTGGAACATGCAGGTTACGATTAAGACTAAAATCAGCAAAAAATTACTAAAAGCGTCTAAAAATCTACCTAAATTAAAAGTTTAGTTTTTGGAAAAATGCGGGTTAGGAATTAGGATTAAGGTCAAAATCGGTTTCCTCATCTAATTAGAAGCAAAAAAAAGTTATTTCAGTTTTTTTGTAAATTGCTTTGTTTTTGAGCAAAAAAATAACAATTTTTATGTACAGCATTGAAAAAAGGAAAGCATTTGAACAAACTAACTAATACCAATAGAAGAACTAAAAACAACTGTTTTCAGTGTTTTTTTTGCGAACAATGTTTCGAATAGAAACTGTTATAAACTGAAATATTTTGTTTTAATATCTTAAGACCTGGCTTAAGACATCTCCAGAGACATCCCAAAGAAATTAACTAATTTGTAGGTTTTCATAAAATTTAAACACCCTGTATTTCAAAAACAAAAATCGGTTAAAAGTGACTTAAAGTGTCCCAAAAGGCAAAAATTCAAATTGGGGTATTTGGAAAAAATGTCTCAGTTTGGTTCGGGGTTGAAATTCATTGAGAAGCGTTTGAAAATGCAAATTGGTAGTTTGTAAAAAATCAGGGTACGATTGGGGCCAAAATTGTTGATTTTCGTAGTTGGTATAAGGATAAAAACTTGTAAAATGTCGATAAAAATAGCTACAACAAAATAAAAATTTGGGGTTTTTCTAGAAAAGCAGGTTAGAATTAGGGCAAAAAAAACCAAATTCTTTATTGCTGTAAAAATTTTAATTTGGAGTTTTTGGAAAAATTTGGATAATTATCACGGCAAAAATTGGTTAAAAAATGACTTAAAGTGTCTAAAAATGCAATTTGCAATTGGGCTTTAAATTTATTAAAGATAGCCCGCATCGGTTTTTCAAGAAAGTCAGATTAGGATTAGGGTAAAAATACAAAAAAAAAATGACTTGAAACTGTAAAAATTAAAATATGAGGTTTTCGAAAGTTTTGTTAGGGCCCAAAATCGGTTAAAAAAATGCCCTAAAGCAGAATAGTTTAGAACAAAAAAAAAAAGCAAAAACTCATTAAAATATTCTGATCTATCGATTTTGCTAATTACACTGTTGGACTAAAGTCAATAAAATTTGGCTCAAAACGCTTCAAAATGAGAATTTGGTATTGCTCGAGAAACTCAAGTTAAGAATAAAGCGAAAAGAAGTAAAAAAATTACTCCAAAGTTGTAAAAATACAAATTTCGAGTGTTTGTTGCCAAAATCGGGTAAAAATGACTTAGTGTTCCGAAAGGCAAAAATTCAAATTGGGGTTTTTGAAACTTTTCTTAGTTAGGATCAAGGCTAAAATCGGTGAAAAGCGTTTGAAAATGCAAATTTGTAGTTTGTAAAAAAGCAGGGAACAATTAGGGCCAAAATTGTTGATTTTCATAGTTTGTATAAGGATAAAAATATGTAAAAATTAACTAAAAATAGCTACAAAAAAAATAAAAATTTGGTGTTTTTCTAGAAAGTCCGTTTAGGATTATTTATTATAGCAAAAAATATATATTATAGCAAAAAAAAATCATTATTGCTGTAAAAATACAAGTTTGGAAATTTTGGAAAAATTTAGATAATGATTATAAACGCTTCAAAATGCGAATTTGGTATTGTTCGAGAAACTCAAGTTAAGAACAAAGCGAAAAATAGTACAAAAATTACTGCAAAGATGCAAAAATACAAATTTTGGATGTTTGTTGCCAAAATCGGTTAAAAATAACTGTAATTGACTGAAAAGAAGAATTTGAAATCATTGGAACATGCACGTCACGATTAAGAATAAAATCAGCTAAAAATTAATCAAAGCGTCTAAAAATCTACCTACATTAAAAATTCTGTTTTTGGAAAAATGCGGGTCAGGAATTAGGATGAAGGTCAAAATCGGTTTCCTCATCTAATTAGAAGTAGAAAAAGTTTATTTCAGTTTTTTTGTAAATTGCTTTGTTTTCGAGCAAAAAAACAACAATTTTTATGCACAACAATAAAAAAAGAAACCTGAACAAGTAACTAATACTAATAGAAGAACAAATAACAACAGTTTTCATTGTTTTTTGCAAACAATGTTTCGAATTGTAACTGTTATAAACTGAAGTATTATGTTTTAATATTTTAAGACCTGGCTTAATATATCTCCAGAGACATCCCAAAGAAATTAACTAATTTCTAGGTTTTCATAAAATTTAAACACCCTGTATGTCAAAAACAAAAACGATTGTCCAAATCGGTTAAAAGTTACTTAAAGTGTCCCAAAAGGCAAAAATTCAAAATTGTTGATTTTCGTAGTTGGTATAGGGATCAAAATTTGTAAAATTTAACTAAAAATAGCTGCAACAAAATAAAAATTTAGGGTTTTTCTAGAAAAACAGGTTAGGATTAGGGCAAAAAAATACCAAATTCTTTATTGCAGTAAAAATTTAAATTTGGAGTGTTTGGAAAAATTTGGATCATGATTACGGCAAAAATTGGTTAAAAAAATGACATAAAGTGTCTAAAAATGCAATTTGGAATTGGGCTTTAAATTTATCAAAAATAACCCACATCGGTTTTTCGAGAAAGACAGATTAGGATTAGGGCAAAAATACGTAAAAAAATGACTTGAAACTGTAAAAATTCAAATATGAAGTTTTCGGAAAAATTCACGTCATCCATAATTAGGGCCCAAAATCGGTTAAAAAAATGCCCTAAAGCAGAATAGTTTAGAACGAAAAAAAAAAAAGGCAAAAACTCATTAAAATATTCTGATCTATTGATTTTGCTAAATTACACTGTTGGACTAAAGTCAATAAAATTTGGCTCAAAACGCTTCAAAATGAGAATTTGGTATTGTTCGAGAAACTCAAGTTAAGAATAAAGCGAAAAGAAGTAAAAAAATTACTCCAAAGTTGTAAAAATACAAATTTCGGGTGTTTGTTGCCAAAATCGGGTAAAAATGACTTAGTGTTCCAAAAGGCAAAAATTCAAATTGGGGTTTTTGAAACTTTTCTTATTTAGGATCAATTAGGGCCAAAATTGTTGATTTTCATAATTGGTATAAGGATAAAAATATGTAAAATTTAACTAAAAATGGCTACAAAAAAATAAAAATTTGGTGTTTTTCTAGAAAGTCCGTTTAGGATTATTTATTATACCAAAAAATATATATTATAGCAAAAAAAAATTAAAAAAATCATTATTGCTGTAAAAATACAAGTTTGGAAATTTTGGAAAAATTTAGATAATGATTATAAACGCTTCAAAATGCGAATTTGGTATTGTTCAAGTTAAGAACAAAGCGAAAAATAGCACAAAAATTATTGCAAAGATGTAAAAATACAAATTTTGGGTGTTTGTTGCCAAACTCGGTTAAAAATAACTGTAATCGTCTGAAAAGGAGAATTTGAAATCATTGGAACATGCACGTCACGATTAAGACTAAAATCAGCAAAAAATTAATCAAAGCGTCTGAAAATCCACCTGAATTAAAATTTTGTTTTTGGAAAAATGCCGGTCAGGAATTAGGATGAAGGTCAAAATCGGTTTCCTCATCTAATTAGAAGTAGAAAAAGTTTATTTCAGTTTTTTTGTAAATTGCTTTGTTTTCGAGCAAAAAAACAACAATTTTTATGCACAACAATAAAAAAAGGAACCTGAACAAGTAACTAATACTAATAGAAGAACAAATAACAACAGATTTCATTGTTTTTTGCAAACAATGTTTCGAATTGTAACTGTTATAAACTGAAGTATTTTGTTTTAATATTTTAAGACCTGGCTTAATACATCTCCAGAGACATCCCAAAGAAATTAACTAATTTCTAGGTTTTCATAAAATTTAAACACCCTGTATGTCAAAAACAAAAACGATTGTGCAAATCGGTTAAAAGTTACTTAAAGTGTCCCAAAAGGCAAAAATTCAAATTGGGGTTTCTGAAAAAATTTCTCAGTTAGGATCGGGGTTGAAATTCATTGAGAAGCGTTTGAAAATGCAAATTGGTAGTTTGTAAAAAATCAGGGTACGATTGGGGCCAAAATTGTTGATTTTCGTAGTTGGTATAGGGATAAAAACTTGTAAAATGTAGATAAAAATGGCTACAACAAAATAAAAATTTGGGGTTTTTCTAGAAAAGCAGGTCAGGATTAGGGCAAAAAAAACCAAATTCTTTATTGCTGTAAAAATTTTAATTTGGAGTTTTTGGAAAAATTTGGATCATGATCACGGCAAAAATTGGTTAAAAAATGACTTAAAGTGTCTAAAAATGCAATTTGCAATTGGGCTTTAAATTTATTAAAGATAGCCCGCATCGGTTTTTCGAGAAAGTCAGATTAGGATTAGGGTAAAAATACGTAAAAAAAAATGACTTGAAACTGTAAAAATTAAAATATGAGGTTTTTGAAAAAAACAGATCATGCATAGTTAGGGCCCAAAATCGGTTAAAAAAATGCCCTAAAGCAGAATAGTTTAGAACGAAAAAAAAAGCAAAAACTCATTAAAATATTCTGATCTATTGATTTTGCTAAATTACACTGTTGGACTAAAGTCAATAAAATTTGGCTCAAAACGCTTCAAAATGAAAATTTGGTATTGCTCGAGAAACTCAAGTTAAGAATAAAGCGAAAAGAAGTAAAAAAATTACTCCAAAGTTGTAAAAATACAAATTTCGGGTGTTTGTTGCCAAAATCGGGTAAAAATGACTTAGTGTTCCAAAAGGCAAAAATTCAAATTGGGGTTTTTGAAACTTTTCTTACTTAGGATCAAGGCTAAAATCGGTTGAAAAGCGTTTGAAAATGCAAATTTGTAGTTTGTAAAAAAGCAGGGAACAATTAGGGTCAAAATTGTTGATTTTCATAGTTGGTGTAAGGATAAAAATATGTAAAATTTAACTAAAAATGGCTACAAAAAAAAAATTTGGTGTTTTTCTAGAAAGTCCTTTGGGATTATTTATTATACCAAAAAATATATATTATAGCAAAAAAAAATTTAAAAAATCATTATTGCTGTAAAAATACAAGTTTGGAAATTTTGGAAAAATTTAGATAATGATTATAAACGCTTCAAAATGCGAATTTGGTATTGTTCGAGAAACTCAAGTTAAGAACAAAGCGAAAATTAGCACAAAAATTATGCAAAGATGAAAAAATACAAATTTTGGGTGTTTGTTGCCAAAATCGGTTAAAAATAACTGTAATCGTCTGAAAAGGATAATTTGAAATCATTGGAACATGCACGTCACGATTAAGACTAAAATCAGCAAAAAATTAATCAAAGCGTCTAAAAACCTACCTAAATTAAAAATTTTGTTTTTGGAAGAATGCGTGTCAGGAATTAGGAGGAAGGTCAAAATCGGTTTCCTCATCTAATTAGAAGTGGAAAAAGTTTATTTCAGTTTTTTTGTAAATTTCTTGGTTTTCGAGCAAAAAAACAACAATTTTTATGCACAACAATAAAAAAAGGAACCTGAACAAGTTACTAATACTAATAGAAGAACAAATAACAACAGTTTTCATTGTTTTTTGCAAACAATGTTTCGAATTGTAACTGTTATAAACTGAAGTATTTTGTTTTAATATTTTAAGACCTGGCTTAAGACACCTCCAGAGACATCCCAAAGAAATTAACTAATTTCTAGGTTTTCATAAAATTTAAACACCTTGTATGTCAAAAACAAAAACCATTGTCCAAATCGGTTAAAAGTTACTTAAAGTGTCCCAAAAGGCAAAAATTCAAATTGGGGTTAAAAAGCGTTTGAAAATGCAAATTTGTAGTTTGTAAAAAAGCAGGGTACGATTGGGGCCAAAATTGTTGATTTTCGTAGTTGGTATAGGGATCAAAATTTGTAAAATTTAACTAAAAATATCTGAAACAAAATAAAAATTTGGGGTTTTTCCGAGGGTTTTCTACAAAAGCAGGTTAGGATTAGGGCAAAAAAAAATTGCAAATTCTTTATTGCTGTACAAATTTAAATTTGGAGTTTTTGGAAAAAAATGGATCATGATTACGGCGAAAATTGGTTAAAAAAATGACTTAAAGTGTCTAAAAATGCAATTTGGATTTAAATTTATTAAAAATAACCCACATCGGTTTTTCGAGAAAGTCAGATTAGGATTAGGGTAAAAATACGTAAAAAAAAAATGACTTGAAACTGTAAAAATTAAAATATGAAGTTTTCGAAAACATTCAGATCATGCATAGTTAGGGCCCAAAATCGGTTAAAAAAATGCTCTAAAGTAGAAAAAAAAAGCAAAAACTCATTAAAATATTCTGATCTATTGATTTTGCTAAATTACACTGTTGGAATAAAGTCAATAAAATTTGGCTCAAAACGCTTCAAAATGCGTATTTGATATTGTTCAAGGAACTCAATTTAAGAATAAAGCGAAAAGTAGTAAACAAATTTCTCCAAAGATGTAAAATACAAATTTCGGGTGTTTGTTGCCAAAATCGGTTAAAAAGGAAATCATTGGAACATGCAGGTTACAATTAAGGCTAAAATCAGCGTCAAAAAGTCTAAAAATCTACCTAAATTAAAATTTTTGTTTTTGGAAAAATGCGGGTTAGGAATTACGATTAAGGTGAAAATCGATTTAAAATAACTCAGAAATAAAAAATGCAAATTTGAAGTTTGATGCGTTTAAAAAAGAAGTGTATACAAACTTTTTGATTATTATTTTGACTTTCTCAGTAGCGTCATACTTTGCATTATACTTTTTTCGATGTTACTCCTCGTGTTACCGTATTATAAAAACGGTTGTGCATCAAAGGCGAGATCAAAGGATTCTCACTCTCAGAAAGAAAGAAAAAATGTATTATCTTGGGACTCGCTTGGGTATTACCCGAGGTATCGCCCATTGCATTACCTGTTCATAACTACGCAAAATATTTTTTTTTTTTTTATTTCGCGTGAAGCATGGTTTTCTATCTCGTTTTCTATTAAAAATATTAAAAAATGCTTACCCTACTGATCTTCGACAGTTTGTAGCATTTTTTTTTCTGAAATGGCCAACATAAGCCAAAAATGTTTTTTTTGAACGCAGCTTTTTATCTACAGGGTAAACTTCATAATATTTTTTGATTTTATTAATATATAAGTTAAAATATAAGTTCTCAAAGTTATTGTAAAGTAAAGTAAAGTTGCTACGCTTCCACTCTAACGTTTTACTTTTTTTAAACACTATATAAAGTATAAGCAATAAAAACATAATAATGAACTGGTGGGACGTAAAGAACATTTAAAGCAGTTTTCAGGAGTCAAATGAATTATATGTAATTTTGGTAAATTTAGTGGTAATTAATGCAATAATAATTTAGTGCAATTTTAGTTGAATTATATGGAATTTTTCTTGAAAATGGAATTTTTAAGGTACACATTTTATGGCGTGATTTTGAAGGATGTATTGAGACAAATGTAGGTTACAGTGTCTCTTTTTCACTAAAAAATACTTAAAATAGTCCATAAAATAAAGTAGTTTATCGTACACCCTCTTAGCATTCAAATGAACATGCAGACCGCTAGCTAGACCGTCATCTATCTGACGCATCAAACGTCGCGCCGTCGGCGTCGATTAGCGAAACCAGTCGTGATTTTAAAATTGTGAATTATCTTTGTGGCACCTATAACCTATTATATTTGAGACAAAATCTGAGAAAACCCGGAATCTTCTTCGTAGATAAAGTATTTAATGAGTGTTGCCATTTTCCATGGTGTTTTTCAAGATTAGATCAGTTGAATCGCATTTAATTGGCGACATAAAGGCGAAATTAGAACAACTTACTTTCGGCACAAGATACGAAAATTACTTTTTCTACAAACGTCAAATAATGACGCATTTTACGCTTTCATTTGACAAACGAAAACCTAGCCTTTTTTGAGGATCAGAATGTGAGTGTACTTTTCCGCGCGTTGCCCAGGACAGCAAGCGAAAAAGATTTTTTCGCTTGCTGTCAATAGCAACTACCACCACTCAACCAATTATTAAAAACATCATTGTCACTTTGATTTAAATTTTCAAATTGCGTTTTCAGTTATGCTCAGTTGTGATTCACATTATTTGAAATTGATCGTTTGAAGAAAAAACGTTGTATGCATTACGAGCACAAAGTAACTTTTTTGCTCTCGAGTGATTGCCGCTCTCCGCTTCGCGTCGCGCGGCAAACTTCACTCTCCGAGCAAAAAAGTTGTACTTTTCGCTCTTAATACATAATAGTTATTTATGTATTAAGAGCGAAAAGTACAACTTTTTTGCTCGGAGAGTGAAGTTTGCCGCTCGACGCGAAGCGGAGAGCGGCAATCACTCGAGAGCAAAAAAGTTACTTTTTGCTCGTAATGCATACAACGTTTTTTCTGCAAACGATCAATTTCAAATAATGTGATTCACAACTGAGCATAACTGAAGTCACAGTCTGAAAATTTAAATCAAAGTGACAATGACGTTTTAAATAATTGGTTGAGTGGTGGTAGTTGCTGTTGACAGCAAGCGATAAAATCTTTTTCGCTTGTTGTCCTGGGCAACGCGCGGAAAAGTAAACTCACATTCTGATCCTCAAAAATGGTTAGGTTTTCGTTTGTCTAATGAAAGCGTAAAATGCGTTATTATTTGACGTTTGTAGAAAAATAACTATTCTCGACTAAGGCGAGATATGACAAAAGTTGTCTATTTTTACATGCTCATAGAAAAAAATTATTTCTAACTGCTGTATGAGGTTTTTATCTAAATCTTTGTTGAATTTTTATTAAGTACTTACATATTAATCTTCAAGGACAATTTTTTAAACAAAAAGGAACATTTAAAGCAATTTTCAGAAGTCAAATTAATTATATGGAATTTGGGCAAATTTTGTGGTATTTAATAGTATTTAGTGGTATTTATTGGAATTTGGTGGAATTTAAGTTAAATGTAGAATTATATAGAATTTTTATAATTTTCCTTGAAAATGAGACTTTGGAGCACACATTTATGGAGTGATTTTTCCCTCGGGTCACCCATATAAAATCGAAAAATTTTATTTAATGCCTAAAAAAAAAACAAATGTAACAATCTCGATAGAATAAAGAACTACGAGATTTTAAAATTTTATGATAGTTTTATGACGCCTTTCCCCTTTTGTCTGTGTTTTTCTAAATCTCTCTAAATAACTACCACAAATTTCCACTAAATACCATTAAATTGTAGTAAATTTCCAATGTGTGTACAAGTACACCAAAATTCACAAGTGATATCACCGTCAAAGTTCACCTATTATTTCGACCGCATCGGTGCGTCCTGTTATTTATTTATGACCTTTTAGGACACCCTGTATAAAAACCCTTGTAAAAAGCTCCATATACCTGGCTGCCACAATAAGTAAAGTGCTATTCTGTTATCGGGCAATCGTATCTCACTACAAAACAAATAAAATAAAGTACTTACGGAATTCAGGTTCGGAGACTTTTTCCAGTAATTTAACCGTCTTATTCCGTTTACGCTTTGTTAGCGGCGTAAGGGGTTCTGGAGGAAACACTGGGAAACATTTACTAGCACCCGGCTTATTCGAAATGTTTAGGAACAATACATATTCCTGGGATACGGTTATGTTGGCTTTGACTAGACTGTTCGCCCCACGACGTTTTTTATTGCAATTGCCTCTGCGAGTGGGATGCTCTTGGGCAAACGGCACCAGCAAACAATCGGCGAGAAGAAATGAGTCCCTCACCCGGTCCCTCATCTTTATCGTACTGTTGTTTGCGTCAATTAACGAAAATTTGACCGTGTAATTTGTCCTTTCAACGAGCCTTCCTCCAATGCCTTGAGCTTTCACTAACAAAACTATATCCGATTTATAGGCTTTCATTGTGAAGTGTTCGGGTTGACACTCGCACTTTGGCCTGTGCCTGGAATTGCCGGACGATCGTTGAGATCGCGCTGGTTTTGTGAGGGACATAGGACTACCAAAATCGCTCGTTATCGAATCGTTTTGAAAGACTATGGCCTCAATGTGGCCAATCGGCCTATTCTGAGTTCGTAGCTCTCGCGTCCGAGCCTCCAACTGTCTGTGATGTCGCAGCCGGTCTGCGTTCTGAATACTCCTCGTCCTGTATATTCTGGTAAAAAAACCGGCGGAACGTGAAGTCGAAGTACCAAAATATCGTTTGCTCATGTCTAGATCATCTATGGGGATACCAGAACAAATCAAGACGACTAAAATTACTATTAGATATAAAAGACATATACATTTTTCGAACGATAGTTTACACATGTCTGACGGTGCGCGGATTGGTAATTTTTGCCTTAAAGTGACGACTTTGCTATGGTCCCGCGCTCACGTCCATGAGGTACCGAACCACCAAGAAAATCGTCACTATCACCCCGTGGAGGTGACTCGTCATTTTCCGTTTCGTACATGAAAATCCGTTCCCAAACTGACATTCCCGTTCACTCACATTATCATTATATCATCGCTCACTCGCGTCTAAACGAACTACCTAACTAAGAAAAAAACGAAGATAGAGCGCTGGCTGGGAAGAGAGATCGAATTTCACTCGGTAAAGATGAGGTGGACGTCGCGACGCCGCCCGACGCAATGTACAGTGGAAGAAAAATTTCGCGTGAAATGCACCAAAAAAGAGGAATTCCGCGCGCCGCCGGGAGAGTACCAGAGTAGTACCAGACAGACACCGAGGGCGATCGATGTTAACGGTCGTGGAGTTAGAGCTGTACTGAAGCCGGCCTCGGCAGCCCATCTGTCGGCGGACGCCTGAACTTACGGCGGCGCGCTGCAGTGGACGCGTCGGGACGATCCTCTGGATAAAGGTGCGTCTGGATGGACGTTGCAGGAGAAGGAGGACACGGCGAGGGCCAGCGCGAGCCACACACCCGCATAATCATCTCCGTACGGTGCGGCTGCTTTGCCAACTTTCGTAAAATGATATGCCGACGACGACGACGTCTACCGACCCGTACAGATTACGTTGAGGAAAGTCTATGGATTTGATACACACGTTGAAATAAATTAGAACCTTTCCCAGTTTAATTTATTTTGTCTACACACGCATTAAAATTCTACTTTTGACACTAATAAACTATTTAAAAATAACATTTTAAGGCATCAGTGTTAAAAGTAAGCGTTATTATTAACACGTATCAAAGGTAAATACCCGGGTGTATGGCGCTGGTCAAAATTGGTACACCCATTTGTAAATACAAATGTATTTAAAGTTATTTATGGATTTTAGCTTGTTGAAATATATATGTATTTAGATACATTTACTTGTATTTACATGTACACTTATTGGAATTTAAATCATAAACTGCCATTCGAAACAAATAAAAACATTTTTTTTGGCATGTTTTCATGATTCAATATCTCTGGAAAGGCATTAAATAAATTCCAAAGTAAAAATAGTATTTTTCAAAAAATGAAAAATATAAAAAGCTGCTAATTTTTTCTATATTTCAGAATGGGATTTACTTTTCCAGAAATATACCTACTTTATACTGTAATATATTACACAGAGCTACTTAAGCTTAGTGCAAAAAAGTTAGAAGTATTAAGTGATTTCTATTTTGCTTATTCCAACTTTAGTTGCATTTTTATAGGTAACTGCAGTTTGTAGATTGAACCTACAGCTTAAAATACCTATTCATTTCCTATTGTCATCCAGTTAGCGTTGGAAATCTGACTTTGACATTTTTATTGTATCTTTTAAACATGTGGACATATAAATGGACATAAAAAAAATAAGATTTTAGGGGTAACTGAATGATAATAATAAGTGAATGAGTCGTTTTTAGAAATTTGCATTGAAGCCTTAGAAAAAAGTTACGAGGGTTTTTTTAAAGTACCTTTTTTCAGCATACTTTCCTATTTTTTTAAAGTCTCTTTTATTAAAATTATTTAAATATTATTTTTTATTATTATCAAAAATACAACAAAAATTAAATACCATAAAATGTAATAATATATAACATTAATAAAGCATTATCAGTGTTTTTTCTTTAGAGAAATTCAATGTTTTCAGGTAAGATCAATAGAAATTGACGTAAAACGCGTTAAAAAGAAGTTAGAGTTTTAAAAAAGAAATTTAAAGTTTTGCCGCTAAAAATCAGTAGAAATTGACGTAAAACGAATTAAAACGTATCAAAATGTGTTTGTGAGCATCATTAGTGTTTTTTAGTGAAATTTAATGTTTTCAGCTAAAATCAGTACAACGCCTTAAAACTTCTCAAAATGCGTCTGTAAGCCTTATTAGTGGTTTTTAGTGAAATTTTATGTTTTCAGCTAAAATCAGTAGAAATCGACGTAAAACGCCTTAAACTTCTCAAATTGCGTCTGTAAGCATTATTAGTGTTTTTTAGTGAAATTTAATGTTTTCAGCTAAGATCAGTAGAAATTGACGCAAAACAAATTAAAACGTATCTGTTGGTTTTTCTTTTAGTACGTAGTTGTGGAACAAAAATGTTATTCACTCTTTTAGATAAGCTACAGTCTAAATAAACACAGGACAATTTATGTGCAGACAGGCTCCGCTCTGTATTGGCGGCAGTTCTGATTATTTGTCATTTTGCTGAATATTGTTTATAATAATAACAATGAAAACTCTGTGTCAGCAAAAGCTATACCAACATCACCTCCGCTTTGTTGAGTTAAAAGTTAGTTAGTCACTTTGAGAGCTTTGAAGTAATAAGTCTCTGAATAGAAACAGAGAACTAATTTGTGGTTTTATTTAAAACCCGAACCTATACACCTTTCCTTTAGTATCAAAATGTGTTTGTGAGCTTCATTAGTGTTTTTTTTAGTGAAATTTTATGTTTTCAGCTAAAATCAGTAGAAATTGACGTAAAACGAATTAAAACGTATCAAAATGTGTTTGTGAGCATAATTAGTGTTTTCTTAGTGAAATTTAATGTTTTCAGCTAAAATCAGTAGAAATCGACGTATAACGCCTTAAAACTTCTCAAAATGCGTCTGTAAGCATTATTAGTGTTTTTTTGTGAAATTCAATGTTTTCAGTTAGGATCAGTAGAAGTTGACGTAAAACGAATTAAAACGTATCAAAATTTGTTTGTGAGCATCATTAGTGTTTTTTTTAGTGAAATTTTATGTTTTCAGCTAAAATCAGTAGAAATCGACGTAAAACGCCTTAAAACTTCTCAAATTGCGTATGTAAGCATTATTAGTGTTTTTTAGTGAAATTTAATGTTTTCAGCTAAGATCAGTAGAAATTGACGCAAAACAAATTAAAACGTATCTGTTGGTTTTTCTTTTAGTACGTAGGTGTGGAACAAAAATGTTATTCACTCTTTTAGATAAGCTACAGTCGAAATAAACACAGGACAATTTATGTGCAGACAGGCTCCGCTCTGTATTGTCGGCAGTTCTGATTATTTGTCATTTTGCTGAATATTGTTTATAATAATAACAATGAAAACTCTGTGTCAGCAAAAGCTATACCAACATCACCTCCGCTTTGTTGAGTTAAAAGTTAGTTAGTCACTTTGAGAACTTTGAAGTAATAAGTCTGAATAGAAACAGAGAACCAATTTGTGGTTTTATTTAAAACCCGAACCCATACACCTTTGCTTTAGTATCAAAATGTGTTTGTGAGCTTCATTAGTGTTTTTTTAGTGAAATTTAATATTTTCAGCTAAGATCAGTAGAAATTGACGTAAAACGAATTAAAACGTATCAAAATGTGTTTGTGAGCTGCATTAGTGTTCTTTTAGTAAAATTTTATGTTTTCAGCTAAAATCAGTAAAAATCGACGTATAACGACTTAAAACTTCTCAAAATGCGTCTGTAAGCATTATTAGTGTTTTTTTGTGAAATTCAATGTTTTCAGTTAGGATCAGTAGAAGCTGACGTAAAACGAATTAAAACGTATCAAAATTTGTTTGTGAGCATCATTAGTGTTTTTTTAGTAAAATTTAATGTTTTCAGCTAAAATCAGTAGAAATCGCCGTATAACGCATTGAAACTTTTTAAAATGCGTCTGTAAGCATTATTAGTGTTTTTTTTTAATAAAATTTAATGTTTTCAGCTAAAATCAGTAGAAATCGACGTAAAACGTATTAAAACCTATCAAAATGTGTTTGTGAGCTTCATTAGTGTTTGTTTAGTGAAATTTAATGTTTTCAGCTAAAATCAGTAGAAATGGACGTAAAACGTCTTAAAACTTCTCAAATTGCGTCTGTAAGCATTATTAGTGTTTTTTAGTGAAATTTAATGTTTTCAGCTAAGATCAGTAGAAATTGACGTAAAACGTATTAAAACGTATCAAAATGTGTTTGTGAGCTTAATTAGTGTTTTTTTAGTGAAAATTAATGTTTTCAACTAAAATCAGTAGAAATCGACGTATAACGCCTTAAAACTTTTCAAATTGCGTCTGTAATTATTAGTGTTTTTTTAGTGAAATTCAATGTTTTCAGCTAAAATCAGTAGAAATCGACGTATAACGCCTTAAAACTTTTCAAATTGCGTCTGTAAGCATTATTAGTGTTTTTTTTAATGAAATTTAATATTTTCAGCTAAAATCAGTAGAAATCGACGTAAAACGTATTAAAACCTATCAAAATGTGTTTGTGAGCTTCATTAGTGTTTTTTTAGTAAAAATTAATGTTTTCAGCTAAAATCAGTAGAAATCGACGTATAACGCCTTAATACTTCTCAAAATGCGTCTGTAATTATTAGTGTTTTTTTAGTGAAATTCAATGTTTTCAGCTAAAATCAGTAGAAATCGACGTATAACGCCTTAAAACTTCTCAAAATGCGTCTGTAAGCATTATTAGTGTTTTTTTGTGAAATTCAATGTTTTCAGTTAGGATCAGTAGAAGCTGACGTAAAACGAATTAAAACGTATCAAAATTTGTTTGTGAGCATCATTAGTGTTTTTTTAGTGCAATTTAATGTTTTCAGCTAAGATCAGTAGAAATTGACGTAAAACGAATTAAAAAATGTATCAAAATGTGTTTGTGAGCTTCATTAGTGTTTCTTTAGTAAAATTTAATGTTTTCAGCTAAAATCAGTAGAAATCGCCGTATAACGCATTGAAACTTTTTAAAATGCGTCTGTAAGCATTATTAGTGTTTTTTTTTAATAAAATTTAATGTTTTCAGCTAAAATCAGTAAAAATCGACGTAAAACGCATTAAAACCTATCAAAATGTGTTTGTGAGCTTCATTAGTGTTTGTTTAGTGAAATTTAATGTTTTCAGCTAAAATCAGTAGAAATGGACGTAAAACGTCTTAAAACTTCTCAAATTGCGTCTGTAAGCATTATTAGTGTTTTTTAGTGAAATTTAATGTTTTCAGCTAAGATCAGTAGAAATTGACGTAAAACGTATTAAAACGTATCAAAATGTGTTTGTGAGCTTAATTAGTGTTTTTTTAGTGAAAATTAATGTTTTCAACTAAAATCAGTAGAAATCGACGTATAACGCCTTAAAACTTTTCAAATTGCGTCTGTAATTATTAGTGTTTTTTTAGTGAAATTCAATGTTTTCAGCTAAAATCAGTAGAAATCGACGTATAACGCCTTAAAACTTTTCAAATTGCGTCTGTAAGCATTATTAGTGTTTTTTTTTAATGAAATTTAATATTTTCAGCTAAAATCAGTAGAAATCGACGTAAAACGTATTAAAACCTATCAAAATGTGTTTGTGAGCTTCATTAGTGTTTTTTTAGTAAAAATTAATGTTTTCAGCTAAAATCAGTAGAAATCGACGTATAACGCCTTAATACTTCTCAAAATGCGTCTGTAATTATTAGTGTTTTTTTAGTGAAATTCAATGTTTTCAGCTAAAATCAGTAGAAATCGACGTATAACGCCTTAAAACTTCTCAAAATGCGTCTGTAAGCATTATTAGTGTTTTTTTGTGAAATTCAATGTTTTCAGTTAGGATCAGTAGAAGCTGACGTAAAACGAATTAAAACGTATCAAAATTTGTTTGTGAGCATCATTAGTGTTTTTTTAGTGCAATTTAATGTTTTCAGCTAAGATCAGTAGAAATTGACGTAAAACGAATTAAAAAATGTATCAAAATGTGTTTGTGAGCTTCATTAGTGTTTCTTTAGTAAAATTTAATGTTTTCAGCTAAAATCAGTAGAAATCGCCGTATAACGCGAAACTTTTTAAAATGCGTCTGTAAGCATTATTAGTGTTTTTTTTTAATAAAATTTAATGTTTTCAGCTAAAATCAGTAGAAATCGACGTAAAACGTATTAAAACCTATCAAAATGTGTTTGTGAGCTTCATTAGTGTTTGTTTAGTGAAATTTAATGTTTTCAGCTAAAATCAGTAGAAATGGACGTAAAACGTCTTAAAACTTCTCAAATTGCGTCTGTAAGCATTATTAGTGTTTTTTAGTGAAATTTAATGTTTTCAGCTAAGATCAGTAGAAATTGACGTAAAACGTATTAAAACGTATCAAAATGTGTTTGTGAGCTTAATTAGTGTTTTTTTAGTGAAAATTAATGTTTTCAACTAAAATCAGTAGAAATCGACGTATAACGCCTTAAAACTTTTCAAATTGCGTCTGTAATTATTAGTGTTTTTTTAGTGAAATTCAATGTTTTCAGCTAAAATCAGTAGAAATCGACGTATAACGCCTTAAAACTTTTCAAATTGCGTCTGTAAGCATTATTAGTGTTTTTTTTTAATGAAATTTAATATTTTCAGCTAAAATCAGTAGAAATCGACGTAAAACGTATTAAAACCTATCAAAATGTGTTTGTGAGCTTCATTAGTGTTTTTTTAGTAAAAATTAATGTTTTCAGCTAAAATCAGTAGAAATCGATGTATAACGCCTTAATACTTCTCAAAATGCGTCTGTAATTATTAGTGTTTTTTTAGTGAAATTCAATGTTTTCAGCTAAAATCAGTAGAAATCGACGTATAACGCTTTAAAACTTTTCAAATTGCGTCTGTAAGCATTATTAGTGTTTTTTTTAATGAAAATTAATGATTTCAGCTAAAATCAGTAGAAATCGACGTAAAACGTATTAAAACCTATCAAAATGCGTCTGTAATTATTAGTGTTTTTTAGTGAAATTCAATGTTTTCGGCTAAGATCAGTAGAAATTGACGTAAAACGAATTAAAACGTATCAAAACGTGTTTGTGAGCTTCATTACTTTTTTTTAGTGAAATTAAATGTTTTCAGCTAAAATCAGTAGAAATCGACGTATAACGCTTTAAAACTTCTCAAATTGCGTCTGTAAGCATTATTAGTGTTTTTTAGTGAAATTTAATGATTTCAGCTAAGATCAGTAGAAATTGACGTAAAACGTATTAAAACGTATCAAAATGTGTATGTGAGCTTCATTAGTGTTGTTTTAGTGAAAATTAATGTTTTCAGCTAAAATCAGTAGAAATCGACGTATAACGCCTTATAACTTTTCAAATTGCGTCTGTAAGCATTATTAGTGTTTCTTAGTGAAATTTAATGTTTTCAGCTAAGATCAGTAGAAAATGACGTAAAACGAATTAAAACTTACCATAATGTGTGTGTGAGCATCATTAGTGTTTTTTAGTGCAATTTAATGTTTTCAGCTAAGATCAGTAGAAATTGACGTAAAACGAATTAAAAAATGTATCAAAATGTGTTTGTGAGCTTCATTAGTGTTTCTTTAGTAAAATTTAATGTTTTCAGCTAAAATCAGTAGAAATCGCCGTATAACGCATTGAAACTTTTTAAAATGCGTCTGTAAGCATTATTAGTGTTTTTTTTTAATAAAATTTAATGTTTTCAGCTAAAATCAGTAGAAATCGACGTAAAACGCATTAAAACCTATCAAAATGTGTTTGTGAGCTTCATTAGTGTTTGTTTAGTGAAATTTAATGTTTTCAGCTAAAATCAGTAGAAATGGACGTAAAACGTCTTAAAACTTCTCAAATTGCGTCTGTAAGCATTATTAGTGTTTTTTAGTGAAATTTAATGTTTTCAGCTAAGATCAGTAGAAATTGACGTAAAACGTATTAAAACGTATCAAAATGTGTTTGTGAGCTTAATTAGTGTTTTTTTAGTGAAAATTAATGTTTTCAACTAAAATCAGTAGAAATCGACGTATAACGCCTTAAAACTTTTCAAATTGCGTCTGTAATTATTAGTGTTTTTTTAGTGAAATTCAATGTTTTCAGCTAAAATCAGTAGAAATCGACGTATAACGCCTTAAAACTTTTCAAATTGCGTCTGTAAGCATTATTAGTGTTTTTTTTTAATGAAATTTAATATTTTCAGCTAAAATCAGTAGAAATCGACGTAAAACGTATTAAAACCTATCAAAATGTGTTTGTGAGCTTCATTAGTGTTTTTTTAGTAAAAATTAATGTTTTCAGCTAAAATCAGTAGAAATCGACGTATAACGCCTTAATACTTCTCAAAATGCGTCTGTAATTATTAGTGTTTTTTTAGTGAAATTCAATGTTTTCAGCTAAAATCAGTAGAAATCGACGTATAACGCCTTAAAACTTCTCAAAATGCGTCTGTAAGCATTATTAGTGTTTTTTTGTGAAATTCAATGTTTTCAGTTAGGATCAGTAGAAGCTGACGTAAAACGAATTAAAACGTATCAAAATTTGTTTGTGAGCATCATTAGTGTTTTTTTAGTGCAATTTAATGTTTTCAGCTAAGATCAGTAGAAATTGACGTAAAACGAATTAAAAAATGTATCAAAATGTGTTTGTGAGCTTCATTAGTGTTTCTTTAGTAAAATTTAATGTTTTCAGCTAAAATCAGTAGAAATCGCCGTATAACGCGAAACTTTTTAAAATGCGTCTGTAAGCATTATTAGTGTTTTTTTTTAATAAAATTTAATGTTTTCAGCTAAAATCAGTAGAAATCGACGTAAAACGTATTAAAACCTATCAAAATGTGTTTGTGAGCTTCATTAGTGTTTGTTTAGTGAAATTTAATGTTTTCAGCTAAAATCAGTAGAAATGGACGTAAAACGTCTTAAAACTTCTCAAATTGCGTCTGTAAGCATTATTAGTGTTTTTTAGTGAAATTTAATGTTTTCAGCTAAGATCAGTAGAAATTGACGTAAAACGTATTAAAACGTATCAAAATGTGTTTGTGAGCTTAATTAGTGTTTTTTTAGTGAAAATTAATGTTTTCAACTAAAATCAGTAGAAATCGACGTATAACGCCTTAAAACTTTTCAAATTGCGTCTGTAATTATTAGTGTTTTTTTAGTGAAATTCAATGTTTTCAGCTAAAATCAGTAGAAATCGACGTATAACGCCTTAAAACTTTTCAAATTGCGTCTGTAAGCATTATTAGTGTTTTTTTTTAATGAAATTTAATATTTTCAGCTAAAATCAGTAGAAATCGACGTAAAACGTATTAAAACCTATCAAAATGTGTTTGTGAGCTTCATTAGTGTTTTTTTAGTAAAAATTAATGTTTTCAGCTAAAATCAGTAGAAATCGATGTATAACGCCTTAATACTTCTCAAAATGCGTCTGTAATTATTAGTGTTTTTTTAGTGAAATTCAATGTTTTCAGCTAAAATCAGTAGAAATCGACGTATAACGCTTTAAAACTTCTCAAAAAAAAAATTTAACAATATTTTGGTTTGAAATCGTCTAAAAATGAGAGAAATTTAGAAATTAAATCGGAATTTTTGAATCAAAAGCGATAAAAAAAACACCATTGAGAAAAACTATAACAATCGTTTGAAAATAATATAAAGTCCAATTTTGTTACTTAAAATCTTACACATTCAAATCACTTAAAAGTGATTACACAGTCAAATTTTTTCGGCACTTAATGCTAAGTTTTGAACTCAATTGTTATATATAAATCGATAAATTAAATTAAATTTTTTAGCCAAGGATTTTAGCATCTTCTAAAGCGGTAAATTTGTGAACTAAAGTCTGGGAGAAAATTTATTTCTAGTAACATAATTTTGAGGAATAGACTATCATAATTGTTTCCAAATAATAAAAAATCGAATTACAACACGGTCACGATTTCTTTCAAATAATAAAAAGCAAGTTTTCCGTATAAAGACAGACAAAATTTTTACCGAAAAAACGTTCATGTTGGGAGACCCTGTATAGGCTACCCTCATCGTTTCTGTTAGCGTCGAAATTTATTGAGGTTAAGTATGTCAATTATTGTGATAAAGACAATAAAAGAAATATTTAATTATTAATATATTTTCATTATTTGTCAAAATTTATTCAAAAAATAATACGCAATTTCTCCTTTAATGCGTTAATTATTCTTAAATGAAACACTTTGTGGATACATATATGAATCCAGTTTTTTTTTTGGCCGGATAGTAAAACCGGGTAGGAGACAATGTAGTTTTTTTTTTAAACAAACTTAAATGACATAAAAATCCTCATACATTTGCGGAAAAAGTTTGTGGATAAACTTTCAGGGAAAGTTTTCCCATGAAACCCTCGACCATCCTAAATGATTTCGCCTAGTGTATACCTGTGAGGATCCCCAGCCTTATCGTGATTTCCCCTTGTAATCATTTATCGACATTCAAAACAATGAATAAATAACAATTACCTATTAAAACACACGTTATTTGTAACTAGGCGAATTTCTCACAATTGTTGTTTAACAAATTGCCGCGTCTATTATAGATTATCCACAATCATTCAAAATTCACAGATAAAACAATAATGTTCGGCTGGCGCCAGATATTTTTTTTCGTAAACTGTGTCGGCAATTATGATTTTATATCATAGGTGTGCCTGTAGGTATACTGAGAATTAGGTAATCCAATTGAAATTTGACACAAATAAGTTGCATCAAGAGGGCTATTTATACATTTGAATAGTAAGTATTAGTAAACAGTACACAGGCAGGTATATTATTTATTTATGACACTTAAATGGACATTTTTGTTGCTGTCGTTCAACATATTTTCCTCATTAAACTCGATAAGAACTAATAAAATCGTTTAAACATATTAACATTTAAAAATAAAGGTATCAAATAAGTTAAAAAAAAAATACAAAATTCCAACGTCTATGTTCATAACTATCAATGCCAACATTAAAGCTGATGTTTACACATTTAAACTGGATTAACAACGTTTCCAAAAGTTTTTGAGAAATTTTTGTTTCCATGAAAAGTCGGCTTTAATCTTTTAATTAAAGGCTAATAACTGCATGTGAATTTAGTCGAATATCTGTTATATTTAATTTCTACTCTATTGCTTCCTGTGGATAAGTTAGTAGGATTAAGGTTGTAGTACCCATAGGGGAATCGGGAAGGGGTGGAAGACTAAATGCCTCTTGATGCACAAAAGATAGAATGATCACACATTCACGTGAATTAAACTAAAAAAATCTATTTCCTCTCTTCGGAGACAACACTCAATTATTAAAGCATAAAGTTAGAAAATAATTGAACACAGCAGGTGTCCGAGAACATGTATGGTATTCGTGTCATTTATATTGACACAAAAAGGGAGTCATTACATCAAATAAATTCAGACAAAACATTATTTTTGAAAAAAAAAACCAGCATCAGAAAGAAATAAATAAATTCAAAAGGACAAAAAACTGTTTCTCAACCAAATAAATAAATTCAAAAGGACACAAAACTGTTTCTCAAACCGCTTCAGTCATTTCATATAAGAGATGCCAAGAAAATTGAAATTAGAAATGTATCCACAAAGAAGTGGGTGATATCAAAATTATTTTGTTTTGATATTTCTCATAGTGTCACTCATGAGTGAGTGACAAGTGTCACCATGAACTGACAAGTAAAAACTGCAAAGAGTCTGAAAGACAAGCAAATGACAACAAAACTATAACTGAACAAAATGCTTTTTTTATCAAGGAAACAAATTTTTCCTTCAGCAACCTCTATCACACATTACTGAAGCAATCAGCTATATCCCATAACGCTACAAAAATTTCATTTCATACATTTGATTAGCTAACTGGCACCATCAAACCATTTTAACCTTAATAAATCCTCATAATTTCGAGTAATTTTCAATCATAATTTTCATCACTACACCATACCAGCGTAGTCTAAACAATAATTCACACCACATGGACAAATTGATCACAGGCATAGGTAAATGGCTATAATTGGAACACTTGAGTTATTCTCTCAGGCTCGCTTCGCTCGTGGGCTCAGACGTTACCCTCGAGGATAACGCCTTTCATTAAATGCGAGTTGAATACTATACTTTATCCACGACCAAGATTTCTAGTTTTCTCAAATATGGTAGGTTATAGGTGCCACAAAGATACTTCACAATTTTAAAAATACGACTGGTTTCGCTTATCGACGGCGCGACGTTTGATGCGTCAGATAGGTGACGGTATAGTCATCCGTGCATGTTCATTTCAATGCTACAATGGTGGACGGTAAATTACTTCATTCTATGGCCTATTTTAAGAATTTTTCAGTGAAAAGTACATTTTTTAGTGAAAAAGAGACACTGTAACCTACATTTGTCTCAATACATCCTATTAGAAAGATAATTATTTGAATGAGACAGTGGTAACTACATATTTCATGTTTAGGGTAGTTTACTTATTGAGTTGCCAGTTGCCTACGACATGTTTCGTTTCCATCACAACTCATTATTCTCTTGGGAATAATGTTAATTATTCACAAGTGAATAAAGATTAGCATTAATCTTGAGAATATAAAAGAATAATGAGATTATTATAATATGGTCGTGCATAAAAATATTTAAGGCCACTTCTTCCACATTTATCACAGCTTGTCCGTAATCATAATAATACGGGTGATCATTTACCAGTTCTATGCTCTGTTGCCTCCAAGGTCTTTAATCTTAAACCCCATGTGAACACAGAGAGGAAAGAAAATACCTTTATGTTTAAAATGCCAACAATCTGCTGGAACAAGATGAATATTCAGTTACAAATTCTAGAAGCACCTCTTTAGTACTACCGTAAAAGTGCAGAGCTTTCAAGAATTCCTTTTCTTTCTTTACCAGTAGGTCTTAAAAGTTGGAATAATCTGGGATTATCGGTTTGACTGATCTTGAAATGAGTATCGGGTAAGTTAAGACCGATTATCTAAGATTATTGCAACTTGTGTTTCCAATAAATCTGACTCAGAGCTCTCACCAGGAATATCTTATTTAGCTTAACTATAACAAGAGCTCAGCATCGAATCTTTTTTAGGAGAGAAGAGAAAACAAGAAGTTTACTTCACCAGTTCTGTTAAAAGCCTCAAGCCAAAGCATCTCTAAAGTCTGAACCTCTCTCTGTTTCTCTAAATCTCTCAATCCAGTAGGGACCTAAGCTTCTTCTCCAAGGCAACCCCCAAGAGGTTCTTGACATTCAGTTTGGAACTAGATTCAAACTCTAATTTCCAATTTTCCAATATCCTTCTAACAAATGTATAAAACTTTCAAGTATTATAAGACTGTGAAGGCCTTCACGGCCGGTCAAAATACTATCTAAAGTGCGTTTAGGGCTTTGAAGCCGTGGTCTAATGGAATTTCTTCGTGAAGTTTTGTCTACAGTTGCGGCAGGCATTATCAAAGGCGATGAAACTGCTGTACAGAATCATACCCCCTCTTTATACAATGCGCTGCAAAATTAACGCATAGCTTAAAAATTTCCTAACTTTTGACTGTGGATATTTTCTCAGTCAGTTATCCGATTTCAATAATTCTTTTACCGAATCGTACCTCTATTCTTGGACAAAATTCAAGTTATCAGATAAAAAAAAAGAAATTAAATAAACGTATTGTACAGGGTGTTCAAATAGTGTCATGTTTTTTTCGTCAAAGTTTAAATCATTCTGCAGGCAATATCGGGTAGCTCAGACAGAAAATCAATATACCATGTTATAGCCTCATGTCTTCTGAGTAATTTGTATCTTTAACTGTCTGTTTACCTTGGGCCGTTCGAGAGATATTAATTTTTTTAGAGATATTATTTTTTTTAGGACCCGTCACATTTGTCATACGAAATTTGTTTAAACTTTTTTGGCTGGAGGCTGTGCAATCAAAATTTCATTTGCAAGTTGACGAGTCTGTTTATTTTGTCATAAAGGAACTCCATACAGAGACATAACAAAATTAAAAACAATATCCTTGGACGCGAAAACAAAATTTTCTCGTCTGAAAACATGACATTTCTCCATTCTCGTTCTCCCCAATTTTGATGCACCTGAGCTGTTGCAGATCTACGTGGTATAATGTTGTTTTCTGCCAATCTTCTTCTTACGGTGTGTTGACTAATTCTGAAATGGTATCGCCGAGAAAATTCCTGTTGGAGTGGGGTGCTTGTGGTGAATCGAGTTCGCAACGCTTGTATTCGTAAAAAACGATCCTGATTATTTGTTGTCACCCTTGGTCGCCCCTGACCAATTCTTCTGTCGTTCCTTCCGGTTTCTCGATACCGCACCAGTGCTCTAGAGATCGCCGATTGTGAAACTCCAAATCGTAAGGCCACCTGAACTTGTGAATAACCTACTTCCACAAGTGCTAAAGCAGCAGCACATTCTTCTTTGGTGAGATTTCGGGTAACACGTACGTTTTGAGCCATTTTCATTGGTAATTTTAATGGAACTGACATACGTGACAAAATAAACAGAGCTGTCAACTTTTAATAAAATTTTGTTTGCACGGCCTTCGTCGAAAATAAAAAAAAAAACCTCTTGCAAACATTTCTTTCCAAAATGCGACCGGTTATAAAAAACTGAATATCTCTCGAAAGGCTCAAGATAAAAAGACGATTAAAGATCCAAATTACTCAGAAAACATAGGGCAATAATGTAACAAGAAAACATAATATGGTTTAAACCCCTGTACAATACGTTTGTTACATTTTTTTTGCTTATCTCATAAT
This sequence comes from Taphrorychus bicolor, assembly GCA_951812265.1. NCBI lineage: Eukaryota > Metazoa > Arthropoda > Insecta > Coleoptera > Curculionidae > Taphrorychus > Taphrorychus bicolor. The sequence continues at coordinate 10,163,502 of OX638300.1, forward strand.
ATAGATTTTATCCAAGAATAGAGCTACAATTCGGTAAAAAAATTATTCAAATCGGATCACCGATTGAGAAAATATCCACGGTCAAAAGTTAGGAAATATTTAAACTATGCGTTAATTTTGCCGCGTAGTGTATGTCTGCGAGTAGTGAAATCCACTCGTTTTATCCCACCACGAGAATTACTTCTAGATCTTAGAAGAAAATCGTTGAAATTAAATTCCGATGCACGACTATTTTTGTACTAGATTCATGATTTCATGCTTTTGAATCGTGTTTAAGAACCTGACCTAAAAACGATCCTCTGTACTAACTAAATTACCACTTAACAAAGACGGTTCCTTTTCTTCCAAGAAACCTAAAGGAACAGACCATATTTTTAAAGAATGCAGAAAACGCATGCTCACATCTCTTACTTCTAAAGAACAAAACGTTATGAGAGTTGGAGTCTATAGCAACATCTTCATCTACTCCGACAGTCATTGGCAGAAACAAAAAGGGTAACTCTGGGATGGATTCCTGGACATAGAGACAATGACGTAAACGAGCCCGGCGATGAATCGGCCAGGCGTGGTTCCCAGGACCGAAGCCATGTTTCCAAGGACCAAGGAAACATATTTCCAAAGCCAAGTACAATGACAAACTGGACACAGTCAGGAATATGTAGACATGCCAAGCCGGCGGTCCCTCTCCGAAGTCGGCAGTGCCTGGGAGACCTTATAGGAATCCTCACTGGCCACTGGACACATGCACCTCCTAGGAATGGTGGACTCTGCACCCACTGTGGAGCAGGTGAAGGATCGCATACCACTTTCTGGGAGTGTACTATAGGTGGGCGCGACTGCGCTACAAGACACTGGGGACCCCCTTCCTCCAGTGTATCCCATCCCGTCTCAGAGTCGGAAGCTCCTCTCGATGGGACGGGGTACTCTCCTTCATTAGAGGGACTGGTCGACTCGTGGAGGGACTCAGGGCCCAGGCGGAGAAGGAATGGGTGGATCGGGGGATTGTGAAAAGGGCCTTTAAGGCCTAGTCGCAGGGCTTCGCCCCCCCCCCCAATGTCTACTGCTACTACTACTACTGGAGTGTACAGCCAGGAAATTGAAAAATTGGCCCTTAGATATCTGGTTTCGCTCTACTAAATGCCTAGTGTCTACCGAAATGATGATCCAAAACTATGTATCGGAAGAATGTGCTACATTCTCAGACACTCGCACTACTTTTGACAGAACATCGGAACCTTCATCTCCATGAACGTACTGCATTATTCTTGCAACAAGGAAAATGTTTACTAAACTTGATGAGAGGGAAGGACAAACCTGACCTAGAAGCGATCATACGTACATTATCACTTTCCAAGAAGTGTTTTTATCGTTCCGAGTATCTTAAAGTAGCAGACCACATATAGGAAAGTATGCTCAAATGTGGTGCTTCTTGGTTGTGAAAATCGGAGTGTATGGTCTGGATATTGAAGAATTTGCCCTTAAGATCTGTGGTTTAACTATTAATAGGCCTGGATGAGGCTCTGGCAATATGCAAGGCAATTACGCTTATCTAAAGTCAAGCATCAGAAGAAAGTTCTCAGACTCTCAGACAGAACATCGGAACCTTCATCTCCATGAACAAATCACGTTCCTCTTGCAACAAGAGAAAAAGTTCCTAAAGTTGATGGGAAGGGATGTCAAACCTAATCTAGAAGCGATTCCCTTACCACTTCGCAAGGACTGTTCTTATCGTTCCAAATAGCTTAAATAAGCTACCACATGTTTGCAAAATATTGAAAAGGTAGAAGCGGAGCGTATGGTGTGGATATTGAATAATTGGCCTTTAAGATCTATGGTTTCACTATTATATGCCCGGATAAAATTCTGGCGATATATAAGGCAGTTACCTTCATTCAAAGGCACGCAACGGTAAAATGTGTCACATTCTCAGATAGTCTCACTGCTTTTGACAGAACATTGAAACCTTCATCTCCACGAATAAATCACGTTACTCTTGGAGGAAAGGAAAAAGTTCTTAAAGTTAGTGAGAGAAGAGGACAAACCTGACCTAGAGGCTACTCCTTGTAGTCTACATTACGACTTTCCAAGGACTGTTTTTATCGTGTCAGGAAGCTTAAAGAAGCAGCCCACATTTCTACAAAATATAGAAGACGCATGCCCAGATGTGGTGGGTCTAAAGGACAAGACCTTGTAAGAATCGGATTGGCCTCCTAGGCCAATTCTTCAATATGGGATGTGGATGAAGATGGAAATGGATTAAATCATAGCAATTTATAAGACAACTACCCTCCTCCAAAAATACGCATTGGAAGAACGTGTCACATTCCCAGACAATCGCAGTGCTTCTGCAGAATATTAAAACCTTCATCTCCACGAACAAATCACGTTACTCTTGCAACAAAATAAAAAGTTCCTAAAGTTGATGAGCGAGGAGAACAAACATGACTTAGAGGCAATTCTTACAACTACATAAGTACTTTCTAAGAATTGTTTTTATTATTACCAGAAGCTTAATAATAATATAACGCAGACCACATTTTTACAAAGTATAGAATACGCATCCACAAATATAGTGCTTCTAAAAGACAATGAGTTGTGAGAATCGGGGTGTGTAGTCTGGATATTAAAGAGTTGGTTCTTAAGAAGTTTAGCTCAATGATAGTAAACCCTTAAAGGATAGCTTAATAGGCGCAACGTAATCAAAAGCGATTTACATCGTCTCTTTCGGACAAAATGCAACCTACTGAGTTCTATCTTCGTAGGTTCAGCTAATCAGTTGTACGTGTCAACTCAGTAATTTATTTTTTTTGTTTTGGTTTGAAAAGCAACAAAGTTAACAATACTGAGATAAACTTACAATAATATATACAGCGATAGATAATGTTAAAGACATTTTTAAGATTGAAGCAGAGAAAGAAAAAGGCAGAAATATATGGAGGATGAAGCAAATGTGTCATGAAATAAAATAACTACAAAAAAGATAAAATTAATCCGATGTTTGTACAGCAAAAGTAAAGGTAATGACTGGATGGTGGAGAACACAGGTACAGTTGAGATGCAAGTTGAATATTCTAAGCTCATAGATGATGAGTCACTGGGAGTAGGGACAGCAGCACTAGTAGTAGTAATAGCACTTGGGGGAGAAGCCTTACGACTAAGCCTTAGAGAAAGCCCTTTTTACAATTTACCAAGTTCATGTCGCTCACCATGGGCCCTCATTCCTGAAGTATCCTGTACCTTCCCAGAGTAGGCAGCTCCTCTCGGTGGAAAAGTGATTCCGATTATCCTGTGACGTAGGGGCGCCAACCTGTAGTAGGCTACTATAAAGTGGCATGAGGACTACTCCCCTGCTCCACAATGAATGAATAGTGGACTATCGACCATTGCTAGGAGTTGTACGTTCAGGTGGACTCCGTTTACTGCCACTTTCGGAAGGCCTTCGACAAAGTTGACCACGTTGTTTTTTATCGGAATTCTAGTCATAACACATCTCTGGAACAGTTCTCAGATGGTTGCCCAGGTACCATACCGATGGGACGAGCAATATTGGAGTGGAGGGGGGGGGGGTTGTCATCAGGATAGAGTTGTAAGATTCTATGTATGCTGAAGACCTCAACATCTAGTATAAGATAGGTAGAAGCGCTATTCGCTCGCTTACAGCTTGCTACTAATGAAAAAGACCGATGGTGCGGAGAGAAGTCATGGACCTTAATGCCTCAAAGCGCAAGATTTTCTCGTTTCACAAGAAGTGGCAGTAGCTCTCTCGAAACTCCAGTAAAAAGCCACCAAGTAATCAATGATTTGGGAGTTATCTTCGATAGAGGACTGAATTTGGTGAGCTCGTTACCAGCGCTTTTAGAATGTCGGGTATCATAATTCGCCAGTGACGAGATTTCATTGTGACACATAGTGTATACGGTTCAATTGTTTGTAACCACCTAGGGTCAGATTCTTGAAAGCGGAGACTAAAGTTCTCGCAGAAATGAGGAAAGCATGAAGTGTATGCAATTCCTAGCAATTTTTACTGCAATGGCCTCCAAGGATTTCCACAAGGTCTCCCAGGTACTGCCTACTTCTCCTAAAGAGATACACGAGGCCTTGGATCTGTGCTGGTCAGGATAGATGTCCATGGTTTCTCTCTACATATAAACCGTGTTCAATTTGTCTCTATTCTCTCCGATATCCACTTGTTTACCATACAGAAGAAGTAACTTTTGTTTAATTTCAAAGATGGTTACGGTCTATTAAAGAGCATTGGGAGCCAAGCTTGAGGTTATGGTCGGGGATCCATCCCGTGGTCACTTTCTGATTCTGCCGTATTCAGAGCATCTCTGCACTCTGAGCAAGTTCGCGCGACTGTCGGAGTTGATGTAGATTATTTGTTCTGCCTGTTGTCTGACTTCTTGCCATGTAGCCACTTTGAGTATTGCGAAGACCTCAGTCTTAAAAAACCGCTGTGTGGCCTCCCAAGAGGAAATACTAGCCTTCTTCATATCCTGCTTTTTATATTTCCTGCTCCGGACGACTTTGTGTCAGCCATTCTTGATTCCTCTGAATCACACCTGATTATTCTCAGATGGTGTCTGAAGCAGTTCTTCTTTGAATTATTTCTTTGTTGGGATGCTTTAACTAAATGACTCTTTTTACTCTTAGGTGATCGGGGGCGCCCCTCATGCGACATTCACTGGAAGCAGTGTGTAATGCATAGAAGAAATTGGAGGCAAAGATCCATTAGTCATACATATCAGTCGTCGATAAGCACCACAGTGGATGCTTAATATATCAAAAGAACGCTAACATTGAACTCATTAAAGTGAACAAACAGATGAAGATGATAAACTGTTAGGCCTGTACTCATAATAAATGTTCAAAGAAACTCTGGAAAATAGCGAATAGGACTTTTTTAGTGGAGGATTCGTTGACATTATCTATTATGAAGAGACAGTTCATTTAGTCGTTTTATTTTTTCCGGAGAAATAGAGCTAGATCAAACTCGCTACTGTCATTTCTGGCAGGTTAGTTCAGCTTAGGTTGTCGCAGTCATTTTTCTTGCTGCCTACTGACCCCCTAAAGTTTAGGCACGTTTTCTTGCCTATCAGGGAGGAGGATCAACTCGAGGGTGAACGGCTTGCCTGTAACAGTTCTTCAGGAGCCCCCTCATAAAGGGCTGTTGGCATCTCTGGTTTCACAATTATATGCATGGATGAAGTCCTAACAATGTATAAGGCAATTACTCTCATCGAAAGGGTCGAAAGAATATGTTTTGTACTTGACGTAGCATCGGAATCTTCTCTAGTAGGACCACATTTGTTTTCTTTGCAGAAACTGCAAATTTTGTAGATAGAGTTGATGTAGGATTAATGTCTCGCTAGTTTAGCTTAGATGTTGAAGTTAGTAAGTGAAGGTTTTTTCTTTAAGTGGGTATTTTAATATGATCGTTTGCATTTTTTTTTAATATAGACAACTTAGCTTGATATAGCGCCCTTTCAAAAATATCCATAAAGAGTTCCGAGTTACCGGGAACGAGACTATACTTGTCACCAGGATCATTTTAACATCACGACCATTATCATGAAACGATTTTTCATTACGATTTTTTTTAACTAAAGTCTGTAGCTAAAGAAAAATTGCTGATAATTCTGGTTAATTCTGTAATTTATGTGACAATCAGTTTTAAACTAAAGTAATCGCTTTTTTAGAAGTTCCTTTGTCTCTCTAGTATCAAAAAAAAAAAATTGTCTTGCATTAAATTAAGGAATAATGGGTTATAATCAGTAATATTACGCAAGAGTGGAGTCATAGCCTTATTCTTTGGGGAGCTCGTGAATAACTCTTTAGACCAAAATACATCATTCTCTTGTTTTAATGGTGGTTGAACTCATGGATAATAAATTTTAATGTGAAAGTATAAAACAGTTTCTCCAGTGACTGTTCAATTCCGGATTATGTCGTTGACCCTCTATTTGGAAAATGGAAAAGTTGTTGGTAACTTTTAGCAAAACAGCCACTCCAGTAACTTACAGAACTTTCTTCTCCAGTTTGTTTCCCAAACCTTTCCATGAAACATATTTCCGGGGAGTCACTCGTACGTATGTTTTGAACAAGGCCGACAAAAATAGGGATGTTTTTTTTGCGAAGTGGCATCAAGGCTGTCGGATGTTTGTGACTGTGACCCAGAAAGCGTTCATGCCCCCCCAAAGACCCATAAAAAGGAACGGCCGTTTCGCGAACCATTTAGACTACCCTGTAGTGTCCAATAAAGTTTTATTGTATAATCGGAAAAAGACCAAATTAAACTAGACGAAAAGTGTATAAAGCGTCGAGACGCCGACCGTCTGGATAGCGGAGGACGTCGGCGCCACTAACGGCGTCCACGGTCTCGGGCAATTTACGACCGATGTGCCTTTTCTCGCTCCTTTTTTTCTTCTTACCACTTGGTTTGTGTAATCTTTTAGTGTAAGTATAAAGGCCGAAGATATTTTTCCCCGGATGGCGTTTTCTTAGTGTCGAAATGTTTCTTCGATTGAGCCATTCAGTCCGCATCTGGGACTCTCCCACGGTCCGTTGACAACTTCGTCGACACCCAGGTAAACACCATTGAACCCGTAAAATCGGAAGTATTAAAAAATTATTAAAATTCGTGACGGAAAGTAAACGAAAGAGATTAACTACCTGACCGAGGCTACGTCGGTAGTAATTCTCTAGGTGTGTACGACTTGGGCATCAATGGGAGTCTGAACTCTTTTGCTCTTTGCCGCTTATGAGGATTACAAAGCCGCACACCCTAATTGTGTACCTAAATGGAATTTTTACAATAGATTTTCATTCAATTTTTCAGGACAAATTCAGGGAGGTAATGGCCAGTGTGTGCTGAATTATTTCTTGGTAATTGTAATATATACAGGTTTCAAATTACGATTTTTTTCTATAAACACTTGTCCTAAAATATATGCCCTCTGAGCTGCAACAATCGTAATTTTTGTAAATTTCATCTCAAATATCTCTAATTAGCTATAAAAAATCAAGATGTTTTGTTTGCATTAAAATCGTGGTCAGCAAAAGAAAAGTATTATCCAAATATTAAATGAACAAAACTAATCGGGATGTTATTGTGTATATCGTTTTTGTTTCTTTTTTCTTTCTTAGATTTCTTTTATATTTCATTTCATTTTTTTGCTAAAAACTGCCGTCACAGTTGAATATAATCAATTTTTCTTGTTCAAGAAGACGCAATTTTAGGGCATAGGTTTATTTATACGAAGAAATTGACCCCAAAAATACGATTTCAAAAATTTGTATTGAAGTTTGAATCACTTTGTATATTAAGGTAATTAAATAATAAAGGAAGTATTTAATAGGTAAATGTAATACAGATTGAGAATTTATTTGTGATTTGGGGTCCATCGGACAGTAAACTCCTCGTCCTTGTGTCTAGGTGACAAACAGGGTGACAACTTGAAAACTTTCAGCACTTAAAATCTTCCTTCCCATATAGTAAACGTCAATTTTATTTTCAAAGGAAAAACATTTTTATTAAATATTTTTAGCTTTCATGGCTTAATCTTCAAAAAAGAACGCGTAGAAGAACTTTAAAAGAGAAGAGGCGTCAATCTTCAAATCGCCTTTGAAAATGATGAAGTAATTAGAACTTGCCTGCACTGGGTACACTGACATATATGAGGATCTACTATTTTATAAGCTGCTTAAGATGTTGTTTATTTTGCTCTAAACAATAATAAAGTTTGTTTCCGAACTCTTCTCTAAAGTTTAGAAACTCTTGACATCAATATCAGCAGGTTCAAGGTCATCAATATCAGCTGGTTGTGTTTTATAAACACCGGAATTAACATGTCTCCAAAGAAAAAAATCTGAGGAAATTAGATCCGGTGATTTTGGAGGCCATTCAATGTTAATGTTATCAAGTTTTACATATTTTGATTCAAAGATTAATTTGACCAAAGTCGACTGATTAGAAGATTTAAATCATTTTTGCCTGATTTTGTCCTAAACCTATTAAGTTGGGACTTTCTTCAAAAACATCGGAATTTTAATTTTTAGACCACGTGTTGTGACAATTCTAAGTCCTAATTCTTAGCACTAATTCTAACTTCATTTTCTCCAAAGACTCTACATTTGTATTTTCTATAATTTGAGAAATTCTTAAACGTTTTTGGCCCTTATCCGAAGAATTTTTCAACAAACTTCTAATCTCTATGCATTTTAAAACGCTTTCAGTCGTTATTGACGGTTCTTGCCATTATTCTCAACCTGTATTTTTTCAAAACATCCAAATTTCCATTTTTTGACACTTTGAGTAATATTGAATCGAGTTTGACCCGAAACCTGATTTACAATTTTAAGAAAACTTTTAAATTGCATTTTTAGGCGCTTTCACTAATTTTTAACAGATTTTGTTTCTTCAAACCAAAATTGTATTTTTACACGTTTTGATTATTTTTTAACCGCTCTTAGCTCTTGTTCTTACCATGTATTTTCTACGAATTCTAAATTTGTACTCTTAAACGCGTTCAGACATTTTAAATCGATTTTAGCCCTAATGATTACCTCAACTTTTTCAAAAATTTCAAGTTTGCATCTTCAGACACTTTCAGTAGTTTTGTTCTATATTTTTAAGAAAACTTTTAGAATGTTTCTTTTTAGGTATTTCCGGTCATGTTTAACCGATTTTTCCCACAACTTTACCCTAAGTGTCTCCAAACACTCTAAATTTGTATTTTTACACATTTTGTTTGTTTTTTAATCGCGTTTGGCTCTTGTTCTTGCACAAATTTTAAAGGTGTTCTTTTAAACGCTTCGGTTTAAGAGAACACATTTAAATTCTTTTAAATTGGTTCTTTTAACAGATTTTGCCCTACCCTAACCTGTATTTTTCCGAAAATTCCAAATTTGCATGTTTGGGCGCTTTAAGTCATTTTTTACCTATTTTGTCCCTAGTCCTTGCCTACATTTTTCTACAAATTTCAAATATGAATCTTGAAACGCTTTGATATATTTAAAACCGATTTTGGCTTTAATTCTTATCTGAATTTCTCCGAAAACTTCAGTCAAGTATTTTTACTCATGTTTTACATATTTTGAACCAAAAGTTAATTTTACTTTTGGACAACAAATTGAAAAATTTTAATCGTTTTTGCTTGATTTTATCCTAAACCTAAATTTATTCAAAACATCAAAACTTCAGTTTTTAGACAACGGGTTGTGACAATGCTTAGCCGTAATTCTAACTTCATTTTCTGCAAAGACTACACCGTTATATTTTCTGTCGTTCGAAAAATTTTTAAACGATTTTGGTCCTAAACCGAAGAATTTTTCAACAAAATTTAAATATCTATGCATTTTGAAACGCTTTGAGTCGTTTTTGACGGATATTGGCATTATTCTTAACCTGTATTTTTCAAAACTTCCAATTTTGCATTTTTTGACACTTTGAGTAATATTGAATCGAGTTTGACCCGAAACCTGATCTACAATTTTAAGAAAACTTTTAAATTGCATTTTTAGGCGCTTGCACTCATTTTTAACCGATTTTGGCCATAAAAATTTGGAGTTTCTCCAAACAGTCCAAATATGTCTTTTTACACGTTTTGATTATTTTTTAACCGCTTTTGGCTCTAGTTCTTGCCATATGTTTTCTAAAAATTCTAGATTTGTACTTTTAAATACTTTTTTAAAGATATTTTAAATCGATTTTGACTCTAATCATAACCTCAATTTTTAATTTTGTAATTTTGAACAGAATTTAACTCAAAACCTGATCTATATCTTTAAGAAAACTTTTAAAATGTTTATTTTTTAGGTAGTTTTAGTCATTTTTAATCACTTTTGCCTCTTGTTCTTGCCATATAGTCTCGCAAAATTCTAAATTTGTGCTTTTAAACGCTTTCAGACATTTCAAATCGATTTTGGCCCTAATCCTAATTTGTAGTTTTTCAAGAATTCCAAGTTTGCATCTTAAGACATTTTCAGTAATTTTGAACAGAATTAGACTCGAAGCCTGATCTGTATTTTTAAGAAAGCTTTTAAAATGGGTTTTCTTAGGCGTATTCAGTCATTTTTAACCGATTTTAGCCATTTTTTTTACCCTAAATTTCTCCAAACATTTCAATTTTGTATTTGTACACATTTTGATTACTTTTTAACGGCTTTTGGCTCTTGTTCTTGCCCAAATTTTAAATGTGTTTTTTTAAACGCTTTGAGATATTTTTAGCCGATTTTGCTCTAATCCTAACCTGTATTTTTCCGAAAATTCCAAGTTTTACATCTTTAGACGCTTTGATTCATTTTTTGCCTAACCTACATTTTTACCTTACTACAAATTTCAAATATGGATCTTTTAACGCCTTGATATTTAAAACCGATTTTGGCCTTAATTCTTATCTGAATTTCTTCGAGAACTTAAAATTTCCATTTTAAGACCAGATTTACTTTGTCTTCTTTAGTCAAATTTTACATATTTTGAACCAAAAGTTGATTTGCCTGATTTTGACCTAAACTTTAATTTCTCAAATGGCATCAAATTTTGCATGTTTAGATAATGTGTTGTGACAATGTTTAGCCTTAATTCTAACCTCAATTTCTCCAAAAACTGTAGTTTCTGTCGCTTGAGAAATTTTTAAACGATTTTGGCTCTAATTCTAGTCACAAACTTCAACTAACCATTTTTAAACGTTTTGAGTCATTATTAACCGACTTTGGCCTTTATTTTAACCTCTATTTAAAAAAAAAATCCAAATTTGCATTTTTAGATGTTTTAGGTCATTTTTCAACGATTTTGATCCTGATCTACGTTTATAAAAACTTTTATATTGCATTTTTAGACGCTTTGAGTCATTTTTAATCGATTTTGGCCTTAATCTAACCTGAATTTCTCCAAATTTTAATTTTTACACGCTTTTATTATTCTTTCCCCTTTTTTCTTGTTTCTAGTCCTAGCCTGACTTTCTCGAAATACGTGAAATATGCACTTTTTGCAGAGTTTTTGAGTCTTGTTTCACTTATATTGGTCAAGAAATGTAATTTTATCATCTACTTTTCACCATATTTGAATCAATTGTGTCCGATTTTGTTCTAAAAATGAATTTCTCCAAAAACATAAAAATCTTAATTTTTAGAAGATGTGGGGCAATTTTAAATGATTTTAGTCCTAATTCGAACCTAAATTTTTTCAAAGCTAAAACATAGCACGCAGCAAGTGGTATAAAACCTTTTTTTATACGCTTTGTACCATATTATGTATATTGGTCAATATTGGTTTAAAAAATGGCACAAAGCAAATAAAAATGTAAAATGTAAATTTACAAAATATAACATAAAAATGTAAAATGTTTTTCATATGGATTATACTATTTTTGAACCAATATTGGCCCTAATTTTGATCTGAACTTTTCCAAAAATTTCAGAATTTCCAAAAATTCTCCAGAAATTTTGGAAATTTCAGATTTGTATTATTTAACGCTTTGTCATTTTTAACAAATTTTCGTCCTACTCCTAACCTGATTTTTGTATTTTGTGTCGTTCGAGGACCTTTTAAACAATTTTGGCCCAATCCTAACCTGAATTTTTCAATTGAGTTCAAATATGCATTTTCAAACGCCTTGAGTCGCTTTTAACCGATTTTGGCCTTAATCCTTACCTGTATTTTTTTAAAAGTTCCAAATTTGCACGTTTTAAACACTTTGAGACATTCTTAACTGCACTTGACCAGAAACCTTTCGGTCAGTTTTAACTCATTTTGTCCGTGATTTTAACCTCAGTTTTTCCATACCCTCCAAATTTGTATTTTACACATTTTCATTATTCTTTTACCGATTTTGGCGCTTGTTCTTGCCATATTTTTTACACAAATTCTAAATTTGTAGTCTTAAACGGTTTGGGACATTTAAAACCGATTTTGGACCTAACTCTACCTGTATTTTCTTAAAATTTTTCTACAACTCCAAATATGCCCATATTTGATTTTTTCTGAGAGCTTTAATTTTGCATTTTTAGACCAGATTTTTATTTTGTGGTGTCTTTTAGTCAAATAATTTTAGTAAAATTTTACATATTTTCATTCCAAGTTTAATTTGCCCAAAAACAACTAAATAAAAGGTTTGACCAATTTTGCCTGATTTTGTCCTAAACCTGAATTTCTCCAAAACTATCAAAATTTGCATTTTCGGACAATATGTTGTGCTTTGAATAATTTTTGCCTTAATCCCAACCTGATTTTTTCCACAGACTTAAAATATTCGCCTTTAAGGACTCTGAGTCATTTTTAATCGATTTTGGTCGTAATTTTAACGTATATTTTTCAATAAATTCAAAATTTACGTTTTTAACCGATTTTGATCCTAATCTTCATCTACATTGTGAAGAAAATTTTTTAATTCTATTTTTAGGCGCTTTGAGTCATTTGTAACCGATTTTGGCCACAATCTTAGCCTGAATTTCTTTGAACACTTCAAATTAGTGTTTTTACACGGTTTGAGTGAGTTTTTCCTTATTTTAGCCTTAATCCTACCCTGACTTTCTCATTGATCTAAAATTGAATTTCTTCAAAAACACCAAAATTTACGTTGTTAGTCGCAAATTTTAATCGATTTTAGTCCTAATTCTAACCTAAATTTCCACAAAGGCTCCACATTTTCATTTTTATATGCTTTATGCCAGTTCTTTTGGCCAATTTTGGCCTTGATTCTCTATTTAAAGTAACAGAATGCTTTGTGTAATTTTTATTTGATTTTGGCCAGAATCGAACTTTGCTACTTGCTATTTGAGAGCAAGAAAAACAGGAAATTAGAAGATTTGAATTAGTTTTGCCCGATTTTAAACTAAAACATAAAAGTTTACGACAAAGTGGCTTACTTTTAGGTAGGTCAGCCAATTTTAACTTGAAATTCTCAAAAGACTTCGAAAAAGTCACTTGAAATGTTTGGAGAAATCAGGTAAAGATTATGGCCAAATCGGTTAAAAATTACTGAAGGCGAATTAAAATTGAATTTAAAAGTTTTCTTGAAAATGTAGATCAGAATTAGGGTCAAAACAGGTTAAAAATTACTTAAAGCATCTAAAAATGCAAATTTAGAATTTTTAAAAATATGCAGATTAAGATTGGGGCCAAGATCGTTTGATAATTCCTCAAAGCGTTTACAAATGCATATTTAAAGTTTGTGGGAAAATTCAATATAACATTAAGGCCATAATCGTTTAAAACTTCTTTCTCGAACGACGGAAAATACAAATGTGCACACAGCACATTTCGAAAAATTGCAATTTATGATGTTTTTGGACAAATTCAAGTATAGTACGATAATTAAGCAAAAATGGTTAAAATTTTGGAATTTTTTGTTTTTGGTAAAATTAATTTCTAGATCAAAACATGTAACATTTTACAAAAAAAAACTTGACTAAAAAATGACTCAAGAGGAAAATCTGGTCAAAAAAAGCAAATTCGAAGCTCTTGAAGAAGCGGATAACAACTAAAACCGATGTGAGTTTGAAACAAATGAACGCTTTAAAAAATGCATACTTGCGGTTTGGAGAAAATGCAGTTTAACATTAGAGGCAAAATTGTTAAAAAATGACAACGCGTCTAAAGATGCAAACACAATTTTTTTTTCAAAGTACAAACTTAATGTTTGTGGAAAAAACCTAGCGAGAACTAGCACCAAAATGAGTTAAAAATGACTCAAAGCATTTAAAAAAGAAAATTTTGACTTTGTGAAAAATGATGTAATAAGATGAGTCAAAATCGATTTAAAAGGACTCAAAATCAACTGAAGATATGTTTTGTCTTGACTCCTTTTTGTCTTGTCTTATCAAGACAAACATATTAAAAAGCCAACAAGACAAGATGCCTTGTCTCATGAAATTATGGGGACAGCTTTCAAAACCCTGAAGATGCAAGCCAAGAAACGAAAAAAGTAACTTTAGCTCTTCATATTGTTAAGAATGTTATGAAATAATCTTTAAAACTTTTATATAACAATAAGAGCTTAATATGCAATTGAAATTGTGTGAAATTTCGGTATGTACTGACTTTTTATAAAAAAAAACTATGTAAAATCAAAAAAAATTTAGTATCCTCCAAGGTACTGCTTTTTATCTAAAAACAAGAGTTGGGGAAAAGGGAAAATAAGAAAAACCGCGTTTGTTTATTATATAACATCTCAGTTTTCTGTGGCCATTGGATTGGCGATGGCAAACAATCCTAACAAATGGTGAGCAAATTGTTGGTAAAACCGCTTGTTGTATCACAATTAGTTTTAGAAATAGAACATTTTGATTTTTTTTGAATTTATTACGATTTTTGCGTTTTTTACGAAACAGGCTTCATGAAAGCCAACTTTTTGCTAGTTTCCTTGACTTGACTTAAAAAGGACATCCTCTAAGTCCCAATTTTCATACACTTTATCAAGTGTAGCCAGATCGATATTAATTTAAATCAATACTTTTTTTTCTAGTTTTTTTCAAATAAGAGTCCGTTACTGAGTCAGTTGTTTTTTGCTGCGTCAGACACTGTATTAACGACTGCAAAGGCTCCCACGGCTGGTCAAAATACAATCTAAAGTGTTTTCCGGGCTTTGAAGCTATGGTCTAATAGAGTATCTTCCTGACGTTTCGTCTACAGCTGCGGCAGACATTAAAGGCGATGCGCAAAGTGAACTCCCGTGCTTCCCGACGTTGACTGATTCGACTGTGGTGAGCTCCGTGGTGTTTATCCCCCGCCGTCGATCTGCAGTGGAGGGACTTTGGTGGGGGGTAGTGGGGGCGCGGAATTTTGCCGCACTTGAAGTATGTACAGTGAATTTGCAGTGTTGCCATACTTACTCCGTTCGTAGTATTTCTACTCTTTTTTATGTTAATTTAGTACCCTGCTCCAAATAGTCCTAGTTCTACTCCACTTTTACGTTTTAGTTGTAGGAGTTTTTTGGGGGATAGCTCTTCTCGAGCTAACCCCTAAATCCCCAATCTCCGACATAAATTTCCAATATCATATAAAATCGAAATTTGATTATATCCCTTCTTTCATGTTAAAAGTGAGAATTTAGTTAAATTTCAAATAGAAAAATTTAGATTTTGAAATTAGGATTGAGTTATCGGAATTTAATTATATTGCGAATTTAGTTAAACTTAAAGTCAGAAATTTGTTAAATTGCGACTTTAAAGTGAGAATTTTGTTAAACTCCGAGTTAAAAATCAAATTTTAATTAAAGTCCGTTTAAGTAGGAATTTATTTAAATTTCTTGTATAACGTCGGAATTTAATTAAATTCCGTCTTTCCATTTTTAAAAAATCAGAATTTAGTTAAATTCCGACTTTACAGTCGGTACTCGCTTAAACCTGATATCTAAAATTAGAATTTAGTTAAATTCAGAATTTAGTTAAACTCCGAGTTTAAAGTCGAAATTTAATTAAGTTTTGCTTTTAAGGTCTGAAATTAGATTTTTAATTGCGACTTTAAAGGTGGAATTTAGTTAAATTCCGAGTTAAAAATCTAAATTTTAATTAAACTCCGGGTATGTCGGAGTTTAATTAAATTTTGTTTTGTAACATAGGAATTTGATTATATTCCGTTTCTTCATGTTTCAAAAAATCAGAATTTAGTTGAATTCCGAGTTCAAAATCGGAATTTAGTTAAATTGAATGTATATCGCAATTTAGTTACATTTCAAGTTTGAAATCAGAGATCAGTTAAATTCGCAGTCTAAAAACGGAATTTAGTTAAATATTTTTTTAACGAAATTTCCGTGTTTAAAGTCAGAAATTAGTTAAATTGCGACTTTAAAGTTAGAATTTAGTTAAACTCCGAGTTAAAAATCAAAATTTAATTAATCTCCGTGTATGTCGGAATTTATTTAAATTTCTTGTATAACATCGGAATATGAATAAATTCCGTTTCTTCATGTTTAAAAAATCAGAATTAAGTTAAATTCCGAGTTCATAATCGGAAATTAGTTAAATTGAATGTACAGCGGAATTCAGTTAAATTCCAAGTTTGAAATCAGAGTTCAGTTAAATTCGCAGTCTAAAATCAGAATTTAGTTAAATATCGAATTTCGTTTAGCTCCGAGTTTAAAGTCTAAATTTAATTAAGATTCGTTGTTAACTTCAGAAATTAGTTAATTACGACTTTAAAGTTGTTATATATATAAATTCCGAGTTAAAAATCAAAATGTAATTAAACTTCAAATGAAACTTTAGATTAAACTTGGAGGCAGCGTTGCCAGGTAAATTTTAATTTTGTCCCCAGAACAAGTTGCAGAAAATCCCTAGAAATCCCTCTGTTACCACAGCATTAAGGAGCAAAAATTGCAAAAGAGGGGTAGTTTATATGGATTTATATTTATATGGATCATGAAATGATGTGACTAACCTGAACTAAAATGAATATATTTTTAAACTAAACTAAAACTGTGTACATACATATAATCTAAGCTTAAAAGCTATAAGCTTAACAACTAAGAGGTTGTCAAATTAAATTGCCGAAATTGTCGAATGTCGAATTAATCGTCGAAAATAAAATTGTCAAATACATAAAGTTATTCATTTTTTTAATAGATCCTTATTAATGTCAAATGAAAAACAACTTTGATTTTTAATTAATGATTTAGTGTGTATAATTTCACTCAAAATTTATTTGCTAAATTTGGTTTTCAATGATTAATTCTGCATTTAGCCTTAAAGTTTATATCCTAAAACTAAGTTATGAATTTTTGTGACATTGATGGAGTAAAAAAAAATCTGATAGTGAAGATCATTATTTACCGAAAAAAAACCTTGCACAAAAATTTCGTTATCAGAGAAAATCCCTAGACCTGGCAACGCTGCTTGGAGGAACACTGAAGATATGAAAAATGGCTTATTAGATGTTTTAGTAAAACTTTTGCTCGGTGTCATAATGAATCCAACTGTCATTTGAATGCTCTGAAGGTAGCAACGAGAAAAAGGTTCTGACATTCTGACAACTCAACAAACAAACTTAACTACTGGATTGAAATCTTCGATTAAAAACACTTGAAGCTTGGAGATTTGATACTCCATGAAAGTATGAGATGACTTTCCAACATTGCGCTAGTGGGCGCCATTGGCCATTGACAGTGAAAGACTTGTCACGATGACTTTTTGGTGATTTGACGCATCCCCCTGTCACTGTCGATGCTACAGTTGTGACGTCACTGAGATTACTCTACTCTCTACCAATATTGCACTACTTGATATAAAGTTTTGCTACAACCTGGTTGCAAACGTTGTGTTCGCATTAGGAATGTACGATTCGAATCGATATTTATCAAAGATCGATTATTTTTAACAAAATATGCGATTAATTCGAATCGATTTCCGAATCGAATTTCCGTCTACAGAGTACTCATTTTATTGGATTAAAAATTTGGAATTTGTTAGAATTGTCTTAACATCGTTACTTGCTAATTCACAAATCTTATTGAAGATTTACGAATTTTAAAATTAAAAAAAAATGCAGCAAAATTGAACTTTTTTAAAGAATAAACTATAATTGTAACGTAAATTAATTTGAGAGAGTGTTGGCCCAAGACCTGTGCCTCCAATTAATGATTGTCGATTTTATTGCGTCAAAAGCCATTTTTTTTACAGAATTTTGGTTGGAAAAGGAACCTAAAAAACTTGGAAAGTGCTAGGGGATTTGGGCGTTAGCTCGAGAAGAGAGAGAAGTACACAATTTCCCTGGCAGCAGACGAACAGAAAGAGCGAGACATACTCCTCTTAGCATTAGGGTTGGTGCCCTCAAAATGAAAAAAATGTATCAAACTACTCCGCTGTTGGGTTCATCTACTCCACTTTTTGTAAAAAAATCTACTGTATTGCATCTGGCGGCAGTGGCAATACAGAGTATGTGGTAGAACTCGTTTTAGTATGCATTTGGAAACGTAATTTCCTCCTTCCTGTTGAAATTGTTGTTGTTTAAAGATCTCAATGGCCACTTTCATTAGTGTCGGATAGAAACGCTGCGATTGATATAAAATATCCACCTCGTTGAAAGGAATGTCGTGACTTTTGGAGATAGCGTGCTCTGCTACTGCTGACTTTTGTTCCAGCCTGCACTCCTCTTGTGTTCCGTAATACTCGCGTTAACACTGCGTTTTGTGGTGCCAATATACACCGATCCACAGCTGCATCGGACTTGGTAAACTTCGAGTGCCGATAGGGAATCTCGGCAGTCTTTGGTCGATCACAAACTCTGTTGTATTGCACGAGTGGATTTAAAGACAGTTTTAACACTGTGCTTTTCCAGTAGCCTGCCTATCCTGTCCGTACTTTGTGGATGAATGGTAGACTAGTAAATTTGCGCTTTTCTTCATCTTCCCCCGTTATTCCTCCTTGGCGCTCTACATTCCTTGGCCGGACGCCCCTCTCGAACTCGTGCTTGCTGTATCCATTCCAACCAAAGGCTTTTCCAGATGCTTCATTTTGCATTCCTAATCAGCTGGAACACAAATTGTCTTGGCTCTCAGAGACAGTCTTTATGACTTCCCTTTTATGTCTGGGATGATGATTTGATCCGTTATTGAGGTATCGGTCAGTGTGTGTTGGTTTTTTATGAACAGTGTGCGCAAACTTCTCATTCGGCTTCCTTGATACTAAGACATTCAAAAACGGTACTAAGAAGTAACTAAGAGAGCTGACCATAGCTACATATCATTTGTAGAAATCTTGCTTCCATCCAAAATATGTAGTGGTTAGGCAGTATTGGAACAACTTGGCAATATCACATGTGTCACACATATCACACAACATGGCGGCTTCCTTAATGGATGCCATCATGATGAGCGAAAAAACATCGAAGCTAACAAAAATTTCTCGTGGAGAAAGAGTCAAAAATGCAAGAGTCAAGAATGGAGCCTGTTATAAAGCTGTCGGTATTTCCTATTTTAGGTTGCAGAAGTTTTGTGAGGTGTTTCGCGATTTCGTAGATCAGGCTTGCTATGGTGCTTACGATGGGTCTCACTGGCACATCCGGTTTGTGGATTATTGGCAAACTGTACAGCCTTGGTGGCAAGGCTTTTGATTTTTTAAGCTTAGTCATTTCATCCGATGCCACGACCTTGATCAAATAGTTGATGGTTGAACTTCTCTTTGGTGTTATGGCAAAACTTCTCCCTTGTTTAGAAAGCTCAGCTTGTCTGTTGACAGTTCTTTGCCAGTCAAATAGACTGAAACCTTGCCTTCACTCTCTGCAGATGTGAGGTTTAATGTGTCCGGCGAATTGTTGGTGGCACTTAGTCTGTCAAATTTCTTCCGTTGTCGGTTCGTTGCGACGGCTTGGCTGCAATCTTCCGTTCATGTGCCAAACGATTGACCTTTTCCCAGTCGCTCCAATGCAAGCTGTTAGCTAGTTCTAAATTGACAAATAAAATTCATTGGCTTTCATTTTAACAAAAACAAAATAACATCAAGTTGCCTTTGGAAACATATGATTGTTTACTGTTAGTTGAGATTTATTTATTTTGAAGTTTTCACCTTAAGATGTCGTATAAATTAATAATAAGAACAGGTATCTACAAGTTGGTTGGGGGGTATCCAAAGCTGAAATCTGTCAAATATTCCAGAATGAAAACATTTCAAGCAGAACCATTTATAGAACAATAGCGGAGTCCGAGCAGGGGATACCATGTCTGATTCTCCCAAAAAGTGGAAGACCACGTGCATTTACTGCAGAGAGGTCAGAGAGATTGGTGAGAAGAGCAAAAAACAGGTTGAAATGTTAACGAGGAGACTGGCTCATCAACAGATCTTCTAAGAGTTCGATATCGTTGGAATTGAGGAGGAATGGTCTAAGAGGCGTAAGTGCTCTAAATACTCTCAGCGCAACTCTTTCGTATACTATGTTGTCGTCAACTGAGGCGGGTACACTTTGCCAATGAAAAAATCATTATTTTAAATGACAAAAAGTATTTCACTTTGAGTAATTCTGAAATGAAGGAAAACGATTGATTTTATATGGACAACGTAGATGATTGCCCTGACAATGTTAGGTACAAACATAAAGCGAAAATTGCAGATAAAATCCTTGTCTGATGCACAATTTCTAACAGGTGTGTATCCAGACCTTTTGTGAGAAGAGTGAGGTGTGAAGCTTTGAACAGTCAAAGCTATATTGATAACTGCTTTTCCAAATTACTTTATTTTGTCCACAAATATCATGCTAATGACGATATCATCATTTGGCCAGACTTAGCATCATGCCATTACTCAAAAAAAACCCAAAACTGGCTTCGACAACACCACATACCTTTTGTTCCCAAAAACGATAATCCTCCACACTTGCCGCAGGCTCGTCCAATATAGGATTTTGGCATTTTATTGTCTAGGAAGCCCAAGATGAAGAACAACTGAGACGGCGAGTTTATGAAAAACTGAGAGAAATTAATCTGAATACCGTCCAGGACCTCAAGAGAGACATTCGAAGAAATTTGCGTCTGATAGAGCAGAATGGGCCACTCCACATAAGTCGATAGTATAGTTTCGTTAAGTATTGAGTTGTAATTTATGAAAACTAGTTAGTGTTTAAATACATTTCTTAATTAAAAAAAAAATAAACAAAAACAAAATTTGAACACAACAATTTCAACCCGAAGGAGGAAATTACCAAGGAGGAAAGACCAAATAGCATTAATTGCCAAAAGTCAGTCATAAAGTAGTAAAAATAGGATTGGTTGTCATTTGGCCATTAATGTAAGATACAATTTGACAAAAAAAATAACCATAAGAGCGCATCTATGGCCAAGATGTGATCATAAAGTAGCACTTTTCGTGATGGCAATAACTTAGCCAAAATTTTGGAAAACATTACATTTTCTTGCCTGGCTAAAACGTCCGAATATTTACTAGATAAAATATCTATTTTATTGCAGTAAATTTGTGGCTTTTCTGACCAGAAGTATAGCCAAAACTTGTGTTAGCCAAAATGACTACAAAATTAGCAAATAATATCTAATTTATAAGGCCACAGAATATTAACATAAGATAGCCATAAAGTAGCCAATTTAACTCTTTTTTTTACTTCGTTGAGTGCCACTAGGGGGCGTAAAATAAACGACGAAATTGCTATTTTTTCGCCACTAATTGGTTTTTATGGCGGAACGGCTGCATTAGCCTTCGTTGTAGCCTCGATGAATATCTGCAAAAACTCAGCGGCCATGATTTTTACACTGATAAATTTTCTAATTTAGCAGCTATTTGTAAAGTAATAAAATATACATATGCAACTATTGAATATTTCATACTTTTATAGTTAATTTAGAGCATTTTGATGCATCAAAAGTCGTCAAAGGGAGTGTTTTCGGAAAGGTTAAAACAAAATCAGAAAAATTTAGTTCAAGGTTAGTTCAGGTTAGTATTTTTTATTATTAATGTAAAATATAGGTTGCAAAATAATGAAAATAGTGGCACTCAACGAAGTAAAAAAAAGAGTTAAATTGGCTACTTTATGGCTATCTTATGTTAATATTCTGTGGCCTTATAAAATAGCTATTATTTGCTAATTTTGTAGTCATTTTGGCTAACACAAGTTTTGGCTATACTTCTGGTCAGAAAAGCCACAAATTTACTGCAATAAAATAGATATTTTATCTAGTAAATATTCGGACGTTTTAGCCAGACAAGAGAATGTAATGTTTACCACAATTTTGGCTAAGTTATTGCCATCACGAAAAATGCTGCTTTATGATCAAATCTTGGCCATAGATGCGCTCTTATGGTTATTTTTTTGGCCAAAATTTATCTTACATAAATGGCCAAATGACAACCAAATCCTGGCTATTTTTACTACTTTATGACTGACTTTTGGCCATTAATGCTATTTGGTCATACAGTGCTACTTGGGCCCCTGACGTCGCGCTGCAGTGGATGGACTGGGGTGGGAGAAGTGGTAGCGCGGGGTTTCGGCGCACTTGAAGTATGTCCAAGAATTCGCTTTCATTCTGCATTTAGAACCGTAATTTCCTCCTTCGGGTGGAAAACGAAAGTCGCAATTAACTAATGTCTGAACTTAACAACGAATCTTAAATAAATTTAGACTTTAAACTCGAAGCTAAACGAAATTCGATATTTAACTAAATTCCGATTTTAGACTGCGAATTTAACAGAACTCTGTTTTCAAACTTGGAATTTAACTGAATTTCGATGTACATTCAATTTAACTAATTTCCGATTTTGAACTAGGAATTTAACCAAATTAAAATGTTTTAAACATGGGGAAACGGAATGTAATTATATTCCGATGTTATACAAGAAATTTAAATAAATTCCGACATACACGGATATTAATTAAATTTTGATTTTTAACTCGGAATTTAACTAAATTCTAACTTTAAAGTCGCAATTTAACTAATTTCTGACTTTAAACACGGAACTTAACGAAAAAACTCGGAGTTAAACGAAATTCGATATTTAACTAAATTCCGTTTTTAGACTGCGAATTTAACTGAACTCTGATTCAAACTTGAAATGTAACTAAATTGCGATATACATTCAATTTTAACTAAATTCCGATTTTGAACTCGGAATTCAACTAAATTCTGATTTTGGAAACATGGAGAAACGGAATTTAATCAAATTCCTATGTTACAAAAGAAATTTAAATAAATTCCGACATACCAGGAGTTTAATTAAATTTTGATTTTTAACTCGGAATTTAACTAAATTCCAGATTTAAAGTCGCAATTAAAAATCTAATTTCAGACCTTCAAAACGAAACTTAATTAAATTTTGACTTTAAACTCGGAGTTTAACTAAATTCTAACTTTAAAGTCGCAATTTAACTAATTTCTGACTTTAAACACGGAAATTTCGTTAAAAAAATATTTAACTAAATTCCGTTTTTAGACTGCGAATTTAACTGATCTCTGATTTCAAACTTGAAATGTAACTAAATTGCGATATACATTCAATTTAACTAAATTCCGATTTTGAACTCGGAATTCAACTAAATTCTGATTTTTGAAACATGAAGAAACGGAATATAATCAAATTCCTAGGTTACAAAAGAAATTTAATTAAACTCCGACATACCCGGAGTTTAATTAAATTTTTATTTTTTAACTCGGAATTTAACTAAATTCCACCTTTAAAGTCGCAATTAAAAATCTAATTTCAGACCTTCAAAACGAAACTTAATTAAATTTCGACTTTAAACTCGGAGTTTAACTAAATTCGGAATTTAACTAAATTCCAATTTTAGATATCAGGTTTAAGTGAATACCGACTGTAAAGTCGGAATTTAACTAAATTCTGATTTTTTAAACATGGAAAGACGGAATTTAATTAAATTCCGATGTTATACAAGAAATTTAAATAAATTTCTACATAAACGGACTTTAATTAAAATTTGATTTTTAACTCGGAGTTTAACAAAATTCTCACTTTAAAGTCGCAATTTAACAAATTTCTGACTTTAAGTTTAACTAAATTCGGAATTTAATTAAATTCCGATATCTCAATCCTAATTTCAAAATCAAAATTTTTCTATTTGAAATTTAACTAAATTCTCACTTTTAACATGAAAGAAGGGATAAAATCAAATTTTGATTTTATATGATATTGGGAATGTATGTCGGAAATTGAGGATTTGAGGGTTAGCTCGAGAAGAGCTATCCCCCAAAAAACTCCTACAACGAAAACGCAAAAGTGGAGTAGAACTAGGACTATTTGGAGCAGTGTAGTAAATTAACATAAAAAGGAGTAGAAATACTCCGAACGGAGTAAGTATGGCAACACTGCAAATTCACTGTACATACTTCAAGTGCGGCGAAATTCCGCGCCCCCACTACCCCCCACCAAAGTCCCTCCACTGCAGATCGACGGCGGGGGATAAACACCACGGAGCTCACCACAGTCGAATCAGTCAACGTCGGGAAGCACGGGAGTTCACTTTGCGCATCGCCTTTAATGTCTGCCGCAGCTGTAGACGAAACGTCAGGAAGATACTCTATTAGACCATAGCTTCAAAGCCCGGAAAACACTTTAGATGGTATTTTGACCAGCCGTGAGAGCCTTTGCAGTCGTTAATACAGTGTCTGACGCAGCAAAAAACAACTGACTCAGTAACGGACTCTTATTTGAAAAAAACTCGCAAAAAAAGTATTGATTTAAATTAATACCGATCTGGCTACACTTGATAAAGTGTATAAAAATTGGGACTTAGAGGATGTCCTTTTTAAGTCAAGTCAAGGAAACTAGCAAAAAGTTGGCTTTCATGAAGCCTGTTTCGTAAAAAACGCAAAAAACGTAATAAATTAAAAAAAAACAAAATGTTCTATTTCTAAAACTAATTGTGATACAACAAGCGGTTTTACCAATAATTTGCTCATCATTTGTTAGGATTGTTTGCCATCGCCAATCCAATGGCCACAGAAAACTGAGATGTTATATAATAAACAAACGCGGTTTTTCTTATTTTTCCTTTTCCCCAACTCTTGTTTTTAGATAAAAAGCAGTACCTTGGAGGATACAAAATTTTTTTTGATTTTGCCGAAACAGTACATATCGAAATTTCACACAATTTCAATTGCATATTAAGCTCTTATTGTAATATAAAAGTTTTAAAGATTATTTCATAACATTCTTAACAATATGAAGAGCTAAAGTTACTTTTTTCGTTTCTTGGCTTGCATCTTCAGGGTTTTGAAAGCTGTCCCCATAATTTCATGAGACAAGGCATCTTGTCTTGTTGGCTTTTTAATATGTTTGTCTTGATAAGACAAGACAAAAATGAGTCAAGACAAAACATATCTTCAGTTGATTTTGAGTCCTTTTAAATCGATTTTGACTCATCTTATTACTTCATTTTTCACAAAGTCAAAATGTTCATTTTTAAATGCTTTGAGTCATTTTTAACTCATTTTGGTGCTAGTTCTCGCTAGATTTTTTACCACAAACATTAAGTTTGTACTTTGAAAAAAATTGTGTTTGCATCTTTAGACGTGTTGTCATTTTTTAACAATTTTGCCTCTGTATGCATTTTTTAAAGCGTTCATTTGTTTCAAACTCATGTGTTTCAAACTCACATCGGGTTTAGTTGTTATCCGCTTCTTCAAGAGCTTCGAATTTGCTTTGTTTGACCAGATTTTCCTCTTGAGTCATTTTTTAGTCAAGTTTTTTTTTTGTAAAATGTTACATGTTTTGATCTAGAAATTAATTTTACCAAAAACAAAAAATTCCAAAGTTTTAATCATTTTTGCTTAATTATCGTACTATACTTGAATTTGTCCAAAAACATCATAAATTGCAATTTTTCGAAATGTGCTGTGTGCACATTTGTATTTTCCGTGGATTCGAGAAAGAAGTTTTAAACGATTATGGCCTTAATGTTATATTGAATTTTACCACAAACTTTAAATATGCATTTGTAAACGCTTTGAAGAATTCTCAAACGATCTTGGCCTCAATCTTAATCTGCATATTTTTAAAAATTCTAAATTTGCATTTTTAGAAGCTTTACGTAATTTTTAACCTGTTTTGACCCTAATTCTGATCTACATTTTCAAGAAAATTTTTAAATTCCATTTTAATTCGCCTTCAGTAATTTTTAACCGATTTGGCCATAATCTTTACCTGATTTCTCCAAACACTTCAAGTGACTTTTTCGAAGTCTTTTGAGAATTTCAAGTTAAAATTGGCTGACCTACCTAAAAGTAAGCCACTTTGTCGTAAACTTTTATGTTTTAGTTTAAAATCGGGCAAAACTGATTCAAATCTTCTCAGCTCTCAAATAGCAAGTTCGATTCTGGCCAAAATCAAATAAAAATTACACAGAGCATCCTGTTACATTAAATAGAGAATTAAGGCCAAAATTGGCAAAAAGCGTATCAAAATGAAAATGTAGGGCCTTTGTGGAAATTTAGGTTAGAATTAGGACTAAAATCGATTAAAATTTGCATCTAACAACGTAAATGTTGGTGTTTTTGAAGAAATTCAATTTTAGATCAAAGAGAAAGTCAAGATTTATGGTAGGATTAAGGCCAAAATAAGGAAAAACTCAGTCAAACCGTGTAAAAACACTAATTTGAAGTGTTGAAAGAAATTCAGGCTAAGATTGTGGCCAAAATTGGTTACAAATGACTCAAAGCGCCTAAAAATGGAATCTAAAAATTTTCTTCAAAATGTAGATGAAGATTAGGATCAAAGTCGGTTAAAAATGTAAATTTTAAATTTATTGAAAAATTTACGTTAAAATTACGAACAAAATCGATTAAAAATGACTCAGAGTCCTTAAAGGCGAATATTTTAAGTCTGTGGAAAAAATCAGGTTGGGATTAAGTCTATATCCAGCAGAACCCTGGACATGATAGATTAACATGGGAAATCGGATTTTAGTTTTTGCGCTTGTACGGTTGATTTGATTGAAAAACTTTTAAGAGTAAAGTTGTAGAGCTTATGGTCAGCTATTATCCTGTAATTTTTTCAATACCTCAGTTTTGGCTGTTTTTTGAAATAACGCCTCGAAAAATGCAAAAATTTGAATTTGGCGCGTCACCCCCGCCGTGCATGTGCAGTGTCGCCAACATAATAATTTCTTATGTCAGAGTCAGAGCCAATTTTCTTTTCTTATTTATTTTGAGGGACTATCATGCAGTAATTAACGTAATTTTTCAGTGAAAATTTACCGAAAACCTGACGATAATGTTTTTAAATCATGGCGGGGGTGACGCGCCAAATTCAAATTTTTGTACTTTTTGAGCCGTTTTTCCACAAAAACGGCGAAAACCGGGGTATTGAAAAAATTACGGGATGATAGCTGACCATACGCTCTACAACTTTACTCTTAAAAGTTTTTCAATCAATTCAAACGTACAGGCGCCAAAAAAATAAAATCCGATTTTCCATGTTAATCTCCTATGCCCAGGGTTGTGCTGGACACCCGGTATAATATACTTATCCACACAAGACAATCAGTCCGTTCATGTCGGCATTTTGAATCTCCATGCACAGTTGGTTTTATGAAAGGAACGCAATGCAAACCTGGAAATTAGCTCTAAATATTAAAATCTAGCAACATTTTTAGTCATAAAAGCTATTTTTTAGCACCCAAATTTTAGCGATTATATTTACAAAATCTAGCATTCATTGCTAAAATATGGCCAAAATACTGGCTTAAATATATTGGTCAAAAAAGCGAAATAGTGACGAAGTTTCCCATTTTCGCCAAGGTGTAACAATTTCGTAAAAGATTGGCTTTTTTGGCAGCTTTTTTAACCAAATTGCCACCGATTTTAGCAAGGATTACGACACGACCTCCAAATTATAGCTTAGAATGCTACTTGGGAGGATAAGTACCACGGAGCTCACCACAGTCGAATCAGTCAACATCAGGAAGCACGGGAGATCATTTCGCCCATTGCCTCATTCTCTCTCAAATACTGGCTTAAAAATATTGGTAAAAAAGCGAAATAGTGACGAAATAAAAGTTTCCCATTTTCGCCAAGGTGTCGTAATAATTTCGTAATAGATTGGCTTTTTTGGCAGCTTTTTTAACCAAATGGCCACCGATTTTAGCAGGGATTACGAAACGATCGCCAAATTATGGCTTAGAATGCTACTTTGGGGAATAAGTACCACGGAGCTCACCACAGTCGAATCAGTCAACATCAGGAAGCACGGGAGATCATTTCGCCCATTCCCTTTTTTAGCCGCAACTGTAGACGAAACGTCAGAAAGAAATTCTATTGGACCACGGCCTTAAAGCCCGGGAAACCCTTTAGATTGTACCCTATTAATCATTTTCTTCTTTTAGTTCACTTATGGAGAATTTTGTTACTTATATTCCCCAAAATCATAAAAATTTTGCTTAACCTATATAAGACCAAATTCACAATTTCTAATGTTTTATTAAACCTATTTACCAAACACCTCCTCCGAAACGAATTATGTTCATTGAAAATATTTTTCAATGACAATAATAACTGAGATATGAGCCTGGCGCTAGAGACTAGAAGAAAAATACCTGTGTCGAGTTATTTGTCCTGGTTATTTTCGTGCATTCATTAAAATAATTTTAGTGCAACATGATTTGTTGCTGTCAACTGATGTCACCTCATTACACGGTTTTACAGTTTTTGGAGG
Organism: Taphrorychus bicolor; assembly: GCA_951812265.1. Classification (NCBI taxonomy): domain Eukaryota; kingdom Metazoa; phylum Arthropoda; class Insecta; order Coleoptera; family Curculionidae; genus Taphrorychus; species Taphrorychus bicolor. The sequence goes on from OX638300.1 coordinate 10,191,603, forward strand.
GGCCTCTCTCGGAATAGTTCCGGCTCGATTCGAATTTAGAAATACATAATACGCCTTTATAATAACTCCACTAGACTGCTTATTCTCTTTGTGATACTATAATAAAATCTTTTAAGAGATCGTGAACAAAAATAAAATTTGGTGCAACCGTACTAGCAGCGGCTGAATGACGTCGTTGCAGTTAGGTACCTTCGAGGGCGTATGTGACGAGGTGCAGATAGAAATTGAACACTGTCACCGCCACATTAAAGAGCCGGCCTAAACACCCGTAAGAGCGATTCATTGACTAAGTAACCTGAAAATAGATATCTAAGTTTAGAGGCCTGCAATAGACACGGACCCAAATAGCGAGGGTCTCGTCAAGGCACTTGCTGAAACTGATGATATTTTATATCCTATGTGGTTTCTTTTCCAGGTAGGTACCACTTAATTGTTATACCAGACCTGTGTTGGCATTCATATAAGAGTAGATGACCATATAGAATATATAAAATATGTTAAAAAAAATGTTTTATAGAGGTCAGAAACCTCTCCAATTTTCAATGTCAAATACTCCATTACAGATGTAAGCTTATAAAAAATATTACGTATACACATTTTTCCGAGAAATTGGCGTTAAAGTTTATTTTTTCGCGCGATATTTCAATAAATCGATAGTTTGGTCAAAACGAAATTAGACTCGAACGAAGATCGCATCATGGGCAAAACTGGGAATAAGTGGAACTGAAACGGGGCGCCACTTAAATTAAAATTATTTATTATTTTTACCTTGTGGAGTTCAAGAAAGTTTATTTAAACATAAATTAGGAGGTGGCCAAAACGAGTTAATAAATTCTATTAAAGTTAAATATTTACAAGAGCGGCGTTGCAGCCGGGCTGGCTAAAGGCGGCGCCGAATCTGTTCCTTAAACTTAAATCAAAATGAATCTCATTTTGAAGAAGACGGTAAGAGAGAGTGCATAAACTGTTCCTTTCTTAAAATAGATCCTCATGGTTTGTCTATTTACTACATTTCCATTCTCTTTGTAACTAAAATACTGAAATGATCGATCGCTCCTCATCGGACGAAGAATATTTTCTAGATATCTTGGGGTTTAACATGCCCCACGCTCCGTCTCAATTTACAATTTATTTCAGAATAAAGGTTTGCTAATAAATTTAAAAAAAAATGTGTTTCGCAATTTTTGTACAAGTTTACATTGGGATTGTAAAACCTATATTTTTTACTTAAGTATTTTTTATATATTTCAATATTTTTCTATTTTTATAAACTTAATTACTACTTTTATATTCCCATTAATTCGCTTATAATCAATATACAACTTTTGCTTACTCTAGCTGTTTTAATAACCTAATTCAGTCAGGCCTACGTCTCAAGATAATTAAATACTGGTTAAAGTGAAATGGTAAAACTGGAGACCAAAGTCGATAAGAGGAATAAGGGACACATGCCTAGAATACAGGGGGGGGGGGCTCTGGAATGTAGGAGGGAAGAGAGGGTGAATGTTGGATGTGTGCGAGATTGAGCGAAAAAGAGGAGAATGGTGCCGGCATCGAAAGGGAGTGGTTCCGTGAAAGTAGCGGTGTGTGATAAGTAGTTGGGGGCCCAACCGAAGGGGGGTGTTAAGTTGGTAAGACCTAGGCAAAGTTGTTTTTGTTGTTGATAATGTATATGCATATACTGATGAGAAAAAACCCCGGCGACACCTCGAGGGGTGGGGATAGTACTATACTTCTGGGGTTGCGGATACATAAGAGTTTTGGGGGTACCTCTTATGCTCCCCAGTCGACACTAGCGGGTATGTAGTGTCAGCCGGATGACCGTACCTGCTGGTTAGAGATACTCACTGCTTGGCGGCTTCTGAGTTCTCGGGTGCGAGCCTCAACTCGTTTACTAATCAATTTTAGGGGGGCACTAGCTAGTTGTCGAAGATCAGAAGGTAACAAAGTAATTGGTGACTTATATTGAAAGCATTTATATTATTTATTTTTACATTTTTCCTGGTCCATGTTACGAGTGTATATTAGTACTAGACGGTACATGGACTGATGGAGTTAGTAGGGCAAGCGAGGCCCGACGCGGGGGTGCTTCGGACCCCCTGTGAGTAGTATGATTTATTGTTATTTTGATGCAGAACAGTAACTGTTTCATTTTTTTCATGTGCATATTTCCCGAGCCTTCTCTATCGACGTTTCTATTTGAATTATACTAAAACCACCGATTGATGGCATCGTTATGACCCACAGAAGCATCAAAAAGTAAGTTTATCGTGTTTGTTATGATTGTTATTGAAATCACTTGCTGTTTATACTATTAATCGGTCATCTCACAATCATGCTCCCGGGCTAAAATAGCCAGAAAAGACCGAACTTTACAGGATATTTTAAACTGTTATAATGACATGAACCAGACAAGCACTGCATACACTTTTTTACTCTTTTCTTCTTTGTCACTCTATCCGCCCATTCCGGGATGTATTTCTCTTCTAATTGTTTTCATCTTTCTCTGTTCTTATCGGGCAATCACATCCACTGTTTACCTGTCACTGTCTTTATGTTGTTCACCCATTTCTTTTTAAGTCTTTCCATGCTTCTTGTTGTCTTCCTAGGTTTCTTTTTCAGAATTTTTTGTCTCCCTCTGTTGTCATTATGGATGGCAATGTGACCAGTCCTTCGCCACTTCGTCTTTACTATTTTTTTGGTTATCTCGGTGTTTTTAATTTTGCTTCTTATTGATATTCCGACCATGTTTTGCTTCATCGTCAGGGGCGATCCTACCTATTTAGGGGCTGCCAAATATTTTAATTTTGCGCCCACATATGAGAATGTGACGATAAAGAATAACAAATATAAGAGGTAAATAGCAAATGTAGAACATAAAAAACACTTCATTCTTGCGAAATTGCCAACGTTTCAACCTTTATTTAGATCTTTCTTAGGGCTAAAATATAAGTATACTTACACATATTCAGTTGCAAGTAAACTGCTCAACTTAAAGTTCGGCAAAAGCAATTTTTCGTGACATTTTCAATCAGCTGTAACTTTTTAAGCAATGAATTGTTATAAATACAATTTGCATAGTCTGAAACATCATATCCTCTAGATTAAAGAAGCGGATAATTTTGAAAAAACACCGGCATTATTTTGCCGGCAAAGCGGTGCAAAAATTGCAAAATTTTGATGCTCTGCCATTTCGCAATAAAATTTGTTTTCTTTATCGTTGTCAGGTAAGGAGTAAGCCAACATCCATATCTCGTGACCCTTTGTAACTTTTTAACGAAGCTCGATAGGTAACACAATTATATGACACACCCTAATAAAATCGACCAAAGAATATTGTAGCGTTTTCTTTTTCACCAAGAAAACCTACTGGCTTCCCTTTCAAACTTTCATAAATAATTGTAAAATACCTTTTTATTTTCAAAGAAATATGACTACCGTGGCCGCCATGTTTGTTCACCTTGATTATCGTTTCTATGCGATCCTTCTACTTCGAGTTCTAGGGTTAGAAATCCGTTGAAAGGTGACTTCTTTTGGACATTGACATGTGTCAATGGGTTGATTAATTATTTTGCTATCTGTGCAGCATTGCCAAATTTCACCAATATTTTTACTTAGATTCCCTTATTTTCTACATGTGCTCTTCTAATACTTTCCCTAAATTTATCTTTTATTTAGCAACATGTAAAACCTATTTTTTTTTTGACTTTAAGTATTCTATATATATTTCAATATTTCACTATTTCTATAAACTTAATTACTACTTTTATATTCCCATTAATTCGCTTATAATCAATATGCAACTTTTGCTTACTCTAGCTGTTTTAATAACCTAATTTAGTCAGGCCTACGTCTCAAGATAATTAAATACTGGTTAAAGTGAAATGGTAAAACTGGAGACCAAAGTCGATAAGAGGAATAAGGGACACATGCCTAGAATACAGGGGGGGGGGGGCTCTGGAATGTAGGAGGGAAGAGAGGGGGTAATGTTGGGTGTGTGCGAGATTGAGCGAAAAAGAGGAGAATGATGCCGGCATCGAAAGGGAGTGGTTCCGTGAAAGTAGCGGTGTGTGATAAGTAGTTGGGGGCCCAACCGAAGGGGGGTGTTAAGTTGGTAAGACCTAGGCAAAGTTGTTTTTGTTGTTGATAATGTATATGCATATACTGATGAGGAAAAACCCCGGCGTCGCCTCGAGGGGTGGGGATAGTACTATACTTCTGGGGTTGCGGATACATAAGAGTTTTGGGGGTACCTCTTATGCTCCCCAGTCGACACTAGCGGGTATGTAGTGTCAGCCGGATGACCGTACCTGCTGGTTAGAGATACTCACTGCTTGGCGGCTTCTGAGTTCTCGGGTGCGAGCCTCAACTCGTTTACTAATCAATTTTAGGGGGGCACTAGCTAGTTGTCGAAGATCAGAAGGTAACAAAGTAATTGGTGACTTATATTGAGAGCATTTTTATTATTTATTTTTACATTTTTCCTGGTCCATGTTACGAGTGTATATTAGTACTAGACGGTACATGGACTGATGGAGTTAGTAGGGCAAGCGAGGCCCGACGCGGGGGTGCTTCGGACCCCCTGTGAGTAGTATGATTTATTGTTATTTTGATGCAGAACAGTAACTGTTTCATTATTTTCATGTGCATATTTCCCGAGCCTTCTCTATCGACGTCTCTATTTGAATTATACTAAAACCATCGATTGATGGCATCGTTATGACCCACAGAAGCATCAAAAAGTAAGTTTATCGTGTTTGTTATGATTGTTGTTGAAATCACTTGCTGTTTATACTACTAATCGGTCATCTCACAATCATGCTCCCGGGCTAAAATAGCCAGAAAAGACCGAACTTTACAGGATATTTTAAACTGTTATAATGACATGAACCAGACAAGCACTGCATACACTTTTTTACTCTTTTCTTCTTTGTCACTCTATCCACCCATTCCGGGATGTATTTCTCTTCTAATTGTTTTCATCTTTCTCTGTTCTTATCGGGCAATCACATCCACTGTTTACCTGTCACTGTCTTTATGTTGTTCACCCATTTCTTTTTAAGTCTTTCCATGCTTCTTGTTGTCTTCCTAGGTTTCTTTTTCAGAATTTTTTGTCTCCCTCTGTTGTCATTATGGATGGCAATGTGACCAGTCCTTCGCCACTTCGTCTTTACTATTTTTTTGGTTATCTCGGTGTTTTTAATTTTGCTTCTTATTGATATTCCGACCATGTTTTGCTTCATCGTCAGGGGCGATCCTACCTATTTAGGGGCTGCCAAATATTTTAATTGTACGCCCACATATGAGAATGTGACGATAAAGAATAACAAATATAAGAGGTAAATAGCAAATGTAGAACATAAAAAACCCTTCATGCTTGCGAAATTGCCAACGTTTCAACCTTTATTTAGATCTTCCTTAGGGCTAAAATATAAGTATACTTACACATATTCAGTTGCAAGTAAACTGCTCAACTTAAAGTTCGGCAAAAGCATTTTTTCGTGTCATTTTCAATCAGCTGTAACTTTTTAAGCAATGAATTGTTATAAATACAATTTGCATAGTCTGAAACATCATTTCCTCTAGATTAAAGAAGCAGATAATTTTGAAAAAACACCGGAATTATTTTGCCGGCAAAGTGGTGCAAAAATTGCAAAATTTTGATGCTCTGCCATTTCGCCATTCAAAATTTGTTTTCTTTATCGTTGTCAGGTAAGGAGTAAGCCAACATCCATATCTCGGGACCCTTTGTAACTTTTTAACGAAGCTCGATAGGTAACACAATTATATGACAGACCCTCATAAAATCGACCAAAGAATATTGTAGCGTTTTCTTTTTCACAAAAAAAACCTACTGGCTTCCTTCTTAAACTTTCATAAATAATTGTAAAATACCATTTTATTTCCAAAGAAATATGACTACCTTAGCCGCCATGTTTGTTCACCTTGATTATCGTTTCTATGCAATCCTTCTACTTCGAGTTCTAGGGTTAGAAATCCGTTGAAAGGTGACTTCTTTTGGACATTGACATGTGTCAATGGGTTGATTAATTATTTTGCTATCTGTGCAGCATTGCCAAATTTCACCAATATTTTTACTTAGATTCCCTTATTTTCTACATGTGCTCTTCTAATACTTTCCCTAAATTTATCTTTTATTTAGCAATAATGGCAAGATTTTCATATTTTGCGGTTCATTTTCCCCTTCTTTTTATTTCCCCCTTTTGACACTATAATTTCCTTTTTTTTTGACCAATTCAGAGCCCAGGTGGTAAAGGTAAAAACGTTTGATAGTCCCTTTTCATCGTGACCACTGTCCAGGGCACATCGGACGTCAGCCTGTCCCTAAACCAGTGTTGCCAAGTCAAGGATTTTATCCTTAGATCTAAGGATTTTTTGGAACGTTTAGGAATTTAGGAGGATTTCGTAAAATCTGTTAGAACCTGAGGATTTTCCCTTGCATACAGATGTTGACTAATTAAAAGCGACAAATACGAAGCATAATTATAAACGCATAAAAAACACAACGCATTATGATATTCACGAAACGACACTACTACTACTAGTGGAGCTGAAATCCAAAGAGTAAACAGAGCACTTTGAGTAAAGCTGCATGATCTCGGCACAATTAACCATTCCAGAACAGCTGTTTGCGATAAAGTTCCGCCATACTGATTCGTGGGGCAATCAAACCATGTAGCCAAATTTACGAAATATTCTGTGGTTATAAGGAGCAGATGGTTCGCCATTTTCATGCAAAAACATCCGGCAAAACTGCTAAGAAGGGCGCCAAAATTGTGGAGCAGAAAGGTCTCTCCTTATGTAATACCGGGTGTCCAGCAGAACCTTGGACATAGGAGATTAACATGGGAAATCGGTTATTATTTTTTTGTGCCTGTACGGTTGATTTGATTGAAAAACTTTTAAGAGTAAAGTTGTAGAGCTTATGGTCAGCTATCATCCTGTAATTTTTTCAATACCCCAGTTTTGGCCGTTTTTTGGAAAAACGCCTCTAAAAGTGCAAAAACTTGAATTTGGCGCGTCGCTCTCGCCATGCCTGGGCAGTGTCGCCAACATAATAATTTCTTATGTCAGAATCAAAGCCGATTTTTCTTTCTTATTTATTTTGAGGGACTATCATGTAGTAATAATGCAGTGAAAATATGTTGGCGACACTGCACATGTAAGGCGGAGGTGACGCGCCAAATTAAAATTTTTGCACATTTTGAGGCGTTTTACCAAAAAACGGTCAAAACTGGGGAATTGAAAAAATTACAAGATGATAACTGGCCATACGCTCTACAATTTTACTCTTAAAAGTTCTTCAATCAATTCCACCGTACAGGCGCAAAAAAATAAAAACCGATTTCCCATGTTAATCTCCTATGTCCAGGGTTGTGCTGGACATCCGGTATACGGGGTGTTTATTAGAAAACCCCATCTAGCAAACTATGAAATTTTGACAGAAAAGGATATCAAAGTAAATGGACTCTTGTTTCTCTATCCTTTTCTTTTGACATTTCACAGTCGACTAGATGAAGTTTTCTAATGAACACATGACACTACCGTGTTGGTTTCACTTGTGTGGGGGAGAGAATGGAGAAACCATTGTTTTGCATTTTGCACTGTGTTTTTGGCTATTTTCATCCATGGGACACACCAATGTGCGATCATTCTGAGACGGTTGAGGGGGCACACAACTGCGGCCAAAAATGGAACGGATTTTAAGAAAATGTCGACAATTGTTGCTCTCTCCATACTATCTCTTAGCCCGTTGGATTGAGTATGATAATGACATGACAATGACAGATGATTGACCTTATTGACGACTAGAACAGCTGATATCGATAAAAGTCCGCCATACTGATTCGTGGGGCAACCAAACCATGTAGCCAAATTTACGAAATTTTCCGTGGTTATAAGGAGATGGTGAATAAGAATTAAGAATCAAAGAAAATTAAAAGCAGAACGTTGTACCTGAAAATCTTTTGTTACCAAGATACAGGGTGATAAAGTTTCAGTTGTTTCATAGTTGCTTCAGTTCTTGACATAGAAGGATTAAAGTTTGTACATACGGGACTCTTTAGAATCTCCACAAGAACAATTCACAAATTGTGTTGAAAATATGGACACAGGATAATACTTTTTCAGGGGTCAGGCCTCTTTTTACCTTTCCAAACTGTTTTGTGGTGCTGTAATTGTAACCTACAGTTTTTTTGTTAAAAATATTGCAAAAAGCAAGCAACTTCGACAACTGCAAAAACAAAACATAATTAATTATTCAAATTGCCTAACTAAAGATGTGACAAAAGAAATTAATTTGAAGAATAGCATTTTCTTAATTAAACAGCATTTTTTGTTGAAAATATAGCAAAAAGCACGAGAACACTAAATAACATAAACAATTCAAATTGCTTTATTGAAAAAATGACAGAAACAAGAAAGTTAAAATTTGGCATACACAGCGATGAAAAGTTTAAATATGCCGAACATTACAAATTGTTTAATTGTAAATATGACAGAAACCAGCTACTTGAAATTTGGCGTATTTTTAATTAACCTGCAGTTTCTAGGTTAAAAATATAGCGAAAAGTAAGCAACTATGCCAAAAGTGCTAAATATAGTTAACTTAAAAAGTGACAAAAGCAATATATTTAAAATTTTGCATATTTTTAATTAACCAATATTTTTTGTTGGAAATATGGAAAAAAGCCTGAAAACCCGCAAACCAATAAATGTCTTGAACATTTTAAATATGCTTTAATTATGTCGAACGTATCGAATATGCTTTAATTATGCCGACGTTGGTTAATTGCAAATATGACAGAAACAGGCAACTTCCAATTTGGCATATTTTTAATTAACCGATGTTTCTATGTTGAAAATATGGCTGTATGGTGTAATGAAACTGTAATTATGAAAAGCAAAGTTGCTTTGACGTTTTTGGATTATCTTTCGTATATAAAAGAGACAATTTTGGAATATACTATAAATAAATCTCAAATCAAACATGAAACATGATGATCAAGATCAAGTTTTAATAGATGTTATTGATTTTTGATCCAATTTGTTAAGATGTGGTTTTGATTTTTGGGTTGTTGGATCAGGGGTGTTATTCAAAATCAGTTATGAACTTGTCGACGTTTCGCCATATATTACAGTATCCTCAGGACAAATTCAGATAGATTTTGAGAGTCATCGGCTTTCTAAACATTAAGTACAAAGGTCGACAAGAGGTTGCTGTCGATGCCAATAGTCGTTCGTCTCTTGTCGACCTTTGTACTTAATGTTTAGAAAGCCGATGACTCTCAAAATCTATTTGAATTTGTCCTGAGAATGCTGTAATATATGGCGAAACGTCGACAAGTTCATAACTGATTTTGAATCAAGTTTTAAGTTCGCTCTCATATCTAATTAAGTTGGTGCGCCATATTGCCTTGGGGGGGGCAAACATTTCAAATGACGTAATTCTCGAATGGTCAATACGCTGCAAGCGTCAGCCGTCAATTGTCAAATGGTAAATGTCATTGATTGGATGTCGTGTCGACTGTCGTTACTTGTTGCTCTTGCTGTCGTTCGTATTTCAAGAATTGAAAAAATAGGCAGCGTGGCACCTAGAATTTTTGAATGTGACGCAATTTTTTTGCTCGCTTTTTTTTATTTTACAGAACATATTTCAATTATTCAATCTAAGGAATTCTAAGGATAAATCGTGCTTCCACTAAGGATTTTGTCACATGACATGTTGGCAACACTGCCCTAAACGGCTACAGCCTAGCCATGTGGCTATTGTAAAGTTCTCGTATTTTGGGGTAAGAATTCCTTTAATTAATTTAAACTTATCTAAACTTTTCTTCGTTCAATTATTAGGTCCAATGAGTAGTCCAATGTTTGAGTAATAAAACTCAATACCTCCTTTTTTTTCGGATCCTACAAGTGCAATGTTTCATCCTGCACGTGTGCCGATAATGGAGCCGGTAGTGACGGTGATGGCTCCTAGGTTTTAAACCGTCTGGGGTTTGGAGTCCCTTTGCCGAAAATGGAGCCGTGAGTGACGGTGATGGCTCCTAGGTTTTGAACCGTCCAGCATTACCACACATGATGCACTGATCCTCTACCTCAACTAGCAAGAGAGCCCTACAAACTGGCCAAGTATTTCAACCGGTAGGAGTAGATTTAAAAACCAAGTGTACCTGCACTAACCTTTTGTAAGAACTAACACCATAATAAATAAATGTGCCTAATTTTAATAATGTTGGTTTTACTTTGGTTTGATCACCTAAACAATATGAACATCAATAATTGCTATGATAATTTTCTCAATTTTAATATTATAGCTATAACCTGTAACTTAAATTGAGTGGCGCCCAATTAACAGGTCTAGCTTATATAGCTATACTAGGCTTCAACTCTCTTTATGTCATTTTGAACCACGACCTAGCTCTCCACCAACCCAAAGCTGCCGTTCGCATAGTATGTGACTTTGCTAACTTTTACCTTTTTTAAAATACGTCACAATATGAGATTTCATTTTCGATCACCCATTATGACTTACCTCGTATACTTTTTTTTGTAAAGTTCGTACCTGTAATACAGTAATCACTTTTGGAAAACTCCGCAGCAATTTGTAGATAATGCTGTCGATCCAAGGAATAAAAATAATATTCCGTCAACTTGTCCGCGAATTAAAACGATTTGAAAAAACTGCTAACAAAATTTTCAAGAATATTTTGATTCCCTCTGTATAAGTTCTAATGTTTTAAAAACAAAAAATGACAAAAGCGTCTAGAGACATTGATGTTGGCTATCTGCGACGGCATTTCTCAATTTCCCTTTAGCTCTAGAAAGGTTATTTTATTTCATATTGCTATTATAAGTCACGAGCATTAACAATAATGATATCATATTTTTTGAATGCTAGTATACTAGAAAAATGTCACTTATTTTTAAATTTTTTGAATGGGTAACAATCGTCAGACAATATGTCAATAAATGAGGGAAAACACAGTAAGATTCTTTACCGCTTTTCCGATCTACGACGATTTAAATATATCAGCAACAAGAATTTCACACATTTTACGTTTCGCTCTGTACAAAAATTCAGAGTGCTTTAATCAAAAATCTGGCAAAAAGATCCCGAGATATGGATGTTTGCTTACTCTTTACCTGAAAACGATAAAGAAAAAAAAATTGATTGCGAAATGGCAGGCAGGAGCATCAAAATTTTGCAATTTTTGCACCACTTTGTTTCACGCCGTATATAATAAAGATAATGTCGTTTTTTTTTCAAAATTAACCGCTCCCTTAATCTAGAGGAAATGAGGTTTCAGACCGTGCAAATTGTATTTAAAACAACTCATTGCTTAAAAAGTTACAACTGATTGAAAATGACACGAAAAATTGCTTGTGCCGAACTTTAAGTTGAGCAGTTTACTTAACACAAGGTGGGTTTTGTTTTGGTTGTCTGCTATGCAAAAACAGATCTATACATCTCTCTTTTTAAGGCTGTCTTCCCCATAAGTCTTTCTCTGTCCCATTCATTACTACTTAACAATGGTTTCAAACACTTCGTGTTTGAAACTTTCTACCGAGATATCTCACTTTAAAGGCTCTATCAAAGTCAGAAATACGTTTTTCTATAACAATCGATATATTCGTTAATTGTGTGCCTGACAGAAATACGAGTTCGAAAAATACAGTGAACTATGTATTCACAATACATATAATCCATTCAGTGATTTCTGTCGTCAAGTAGGCGTTAGAAATCTGACATATTTCACCCGGTATAACATGACTGACAGTGACAGTGATTAATAATCAGTTTGAGGTTAAGGATATTGTTTACCGTTTTGCTCACATAGTTGCCAAATGGCTTCATTAGTTCAAACTTTTAATAATGTTGATTAATGATCACTAACCTAGAATCTAATAAAAAATGGGCCGGAGCCCTACGTCAGCAATAGTGATGAGCAAAACAAGACCAAGACCAAGACTAAGGTGGTCTTGGTCTTGTTCTTGCATGGAGAGTTTTGTTCTTAGTCTTGCAAAATGAGACATGGTCTTGGTCTTGGTTTTGTTCTTGCATGGAGAGTCTTGGTCTTGGTCTTGGTCTTGCCACAAACTCTTGTAAATGAAATATAAATCAAGGAGCCAAGTTCACAGGGCGATTTTAAAACTGATTCTGAACCTTTATTTCTTATAAAAATCTTACAATCTCTAAAATCGGTAAAGACAAAGATTTTTAAACATTTTTAAATTTTATTACTCTGTATCCTACAACTACTATAAGTAGGCTATACTCAATAAATAATATAAATAAATAATTTAATTAATGGACGGATGCATAAGAATTAAGCTTACAGCATTAAACTACGGTTAAAGGCCGTTTGCACATCTTCCCCTTAAAGTTAAGCCAAGGTGGACCTTAAAATTTACCATATAAAATCAAATCAAATCAAATCAAAAGCAGCTTTATTGTCTCGAACTTCAAATCCAAATTCATTGACAAAGCGCAGATAAAACACTGTAGAGAAGGGTCCAATACTGCCCCACTATGCAACAGAATTTCCAATCATACTCTAAAGTATATCTAATTCTAAATATAGATCAATTAAACAAAACAGTAAAGAATAAAAAAAAGCATATTTTACAGTGCAATATTTAAAATTTGAAAAGCACAGACATAACATATGTAAACTGTAAGAATAAAAATTTAAATCTAAAATTTGGCTGTCAACACGACTTTAATAACCTTTCGAAAACCCACAGTCAGTCACAGCGTGTCGTCGAAGTACTTGTTAATGTGATAATAGGCCCTCGCAACCAGGAGAGCCTTAGCACCATTCTTAAACTGACCTAGAGTGGGCAGTCCCCGAACTCCCAATGGCAAGTGGTTATACATTTTTTTGCTGTTATACACAAAAGAACGTTTGATCCGCACGGTGGACGGTAATGGCAAAGCAATCAGATCAGGGCGCCTTAAGCTGTAGTGATTAAGCCCCACAGGCGTATGGTGTCTATACTTTTTATACATCAGGCAAACCGACTCCAGAATGAACAAGCATGGTAGGGTGAGTATTCCTTCCTCCAAAAACAATGGCCTGCATGATTCTCTGGGCCCCACTCCAAACACACACCTTATTCCTTTTTTCTGCAGTTTGAAGATGTCCATGATAAGATATTCGCTGCAGTTACCCCAGAAACAGATCCCATATCTGAGGTGAGACACGACCAAGGCAAAATATGAACTTATATACCATATTCCGTTTTTTTCTGCATCTTATATTGCCATGGAATTTACCCTGTATAACATCGATGGCAATTGTCGTTTACTTGTCGTCACAACAGATACGGTAAATGTGGAACCGGAAAATGATAATTAAATTAGGCAATTTGAATGCTGCCCAATAGAATCGCATGATAAGTATTTTTTAACCAATGAAGTCGAACTAATCACTAACTGGTATTTTTAGTCGTTACTGTCTCCAATACGCTTTAACACTTTGTCAAATTGAAGTTGCGTTGTTGGCAATATCTACTTAGAGAGAGATTTATTATTATTAAACTTCAATATTTACTTTTAAACCACTTTGTATCTACTTAATACCATAAAACTATAGCAACGGTGTGCCACAACCGAAACCTGCAACTGGTGGTGAAAAGAAGGACGTTACACGACAGCACTGCGATATAAAAGTCAGTTAATGCCGCTCGGGGGCTCTCGCAAAATTCAGTTTCTAGCTGCCTTCTATCATCTATCGAATCGCAGAATGTCGGGCTTGAAACCTTAAGAGGCAGATATTACCGGAAGTGCGTCAGGTGAAAAGGAAAACCATGGTAGAAGACATTTTGTGTACCAGACGATAGCGTGCGGAACCGCTAAAAGTTGCTGACCTGCATAAAGTGATCGGCTGAAAAGCGACTCGGACTCAGTAGTTTGCATAGAATAGACTGCTATAGGCAGTAACTCCAAGCCATTCAAATCCAAATTGCTCCAAGTAGGGAGGCACCCGAGGAGGCGCCAAAAAGTGCTTTTATATAGATCATAGAGCATTGGCATTACCAGGTATCAATTCATTTTGTCAAAGCCTCACTTTACAAAATAGATTTTGCTTGACCCAGCAAAGAATATAAAATATACTTACTCAATGCCACTGCGCTAAAGTAGGGAGCTCTAGTTTTGCCAGTAACAAATTCTATAAGATCGAAGAACTACTCTACCAAATTTAATGTGATAAAGACTGCGCATATCCTGGTTGCTTTGTTGCTAAGCTAACTCACATTTAATAGCATTTCCAGTTTAAGAAAAAAAAAAGAAAATTATTGAGTCTAATTTATTAAATATGTGTGTTTTCAATTTACTGATATATTTATTTCTAGCTGAGTACTAGAACTGGACACGGACACGACATCGACGAGGATGAATCAGGCCATGTAAATCCAACAGAAGGTAGAGGGAGAAAAAACAATAACATTTTTGGAACATTTATTTCGGCAAGATCTGCAACGACTAATTTGGCAATACAACTCAAAAAACCAGTACTTTACATTAAATACCTTACTTAAAGAAGCAAAAGAAAATTTGGACTTTACTGGGGGACGGACAACTTTGTACATGGTCATCCAACGAGGACTGAACAGGACTTTTTTTTTCGGAATGGGTTAAATGATTTGAAAAACCAAAATAGCTATTTGTTATGTTCTTTACCGGTGAATCCAAAAATTATACATGAAAACATCAAATAAAAGCGCTACGGCACATTTTGACATTTTTTTGAATGGAATGTTGTATTTTTTATTTCATATTTCAATTCCTGATATAAACTGATATATTTTTTCTAATAACGTTGAACTTATGCATTTATTAAATTACAAAAAACATTCAACCACCGTGAGATCACTTCCTATTAACACGTGGAGTTGCCACAAGTCGGGTACCACTTATAACACTGCAGCTGTTCAGCAAAAACCTGTCAAGTGAATCTGACAGGCTTTATGCTGAACAGGTAAGCAGTATCGTAAGTAGTACCTGACTAGTGGCAACTACTCGTGTTAATAGGAAGTCATCTAACGGTGGTTGAAGGTTTTCGTAATTTAATAAGTGCATAAGTTCAACGTTATTAGAAAAAAATATCAGTTTATATCAACAATTATATCAGGAATTGAAATATGAAATAAAAAATACGACATTCCATTTAAAAAAATGTCAAAATGTGCGGTAGCGCTTTTATTTGATGTTGAATTGTTTCTCATGAATCATTTTTTGATTCAGCGGTAAAGAACATAACAAATAGCTATATTGGTTTTTCATATCATTTAACCCATTCCGAAAAAAACTGCCCTGTTCAGTCCTCGTTGGATGACCCTGTACAGAGTTTTAAAGTCGATGGGGTACAAACACAAGACCGTAAATGGACCCAAATTTTATGTGAACAAAAACATGTCGTTGCAGCCAAAATTACATGTTTGAGAAAATTTTTACAATACAAAAAATCGCCTAATAATGTCATTTTTGTGTATCTAGATGAAACTTGGATCTACCAAAATGGGTCGCAAGTCCGTAGATAAGTACACGAGTCTGACATTAGAAGCAACCCATCGCGCATTACATCTGAAGGGACTAGACTTACAGTACTACATGCTGGGACAAAGTTTGGCTTTTTGAACGGATGTGACTTACTTATAAATTCAAAAAACAATGACCGAGACTACCACAAAACTATGAATGCGGACATTTTTGAAAATTGGGTGAATAACCAGCTTATTCCTGCATTAAGCTCAATGCAAGAAAAATGTGTGGTTGTTATGGACAATGCTCCATATCACTCAGAGCAATTGGAAAAACCTCCCACATTTTCAAGCAAAAAAGCGAACATGGTGGAATGGTTGATTAGTAATAATGTTATGTCTGAAGGGAACCTGACCAAAAAACAGTTATGAGACATAATACGACCGTTACGAAGTGGACCTAAACTTTATGTGATTGACGAACTTTTGAAAGCCCACGGTCATGAGGTTCTTAGGTTACCCCCCTACCATTGTCAATGCAATCCTATTGAAATGGCATGGGGGTTTTGTAAGAACCTCTACAATAAAACCATCATGAGTCAACCCTCATCGAAAGGTAGGGTTGAACATGTCTGGAAGGACTGCCTTTCAAAATGTAACGGAGACTTGTGAACAAAATACTGTGACCACTGCGAACGACTAACAACTTCTGACTGGTATAAATACATGGGTAATCTGTCAATCGACAATATTCCTCCCTTTATCATTTCACTTGAAGAGTCAGATTCAGACACAGATGATTTGTCAATAAATGGTAACTCATCAAATGAAATGATGGAGGTAGAAACCACTAACTCGACTTTCACAGACTGATTAAAAATCGACTAACTGCAATAATTTAAATTACACAACTTCAATATGCGACTTTGACTTTCAACAAAATATCTGGAAGCTCAAAGTAGGGAAATTAGACTGAGCATAAATGTCTGTGGTGATAGTTTCTTCTTGTAAGTATTATTAATCAATATACATAGTTATAAAAGTAACAATAACATACAACTTGATTAGGAAAGAACAATTATGGCTTTTAAGATGGGGAATCTAGCTGCCGCCTCAAAAGCTATGGCCTCCCGCCTCATTATACTCTGCTCCACAGAAACACCCATAGCAAGCCATAAGAAGAAAGTTGCAGTTGATTAATTTCACAACACAAGACCACTCAAATGGACAGAAGCTGTGCCAAAACTCCTACCTCCTAGAGGTGGTTAATGCTCCATGAAGATGAGAGGAGCTAACTATAATAAATGGCAATTGTTTGATATTGGATCCCTATATAACGTCACAGATAAAAGATTAAGAAAATTTTTATTGAGCCGACATGCTATCGTCAATTTATTCGAGCTTTGAGGTAAACTACAAATGGATGGTAGAAACGTTGGCGAATTATCGGCGTAGCCAGATTAAATAATTATATTGAAGTTGTTTTGCTATTTTTTTTCCAGAATGAAAATGTCATTGTTAAACATAAAATTATTTATGATGAAAAAACATGTAAAATTGTTTTTCTTGGAAATGCTCAATATAAACACTTTTGAATTACCATTAGCCTAGTGTTTTGCAATTTGGCGATAAAGTGAAAAATTAAATAAGGTCCGAGTTATATTAATTTAGTGATAATAAACACAAAGTTTTGGTGATTGAATTGGGCATTACAACCACTTAAATTAGTCGTTTTTGTCAAAAGTAAAAAAAATATGAGCAAACTGAAATGAGTAACCACGTAGTACCTCTAGCTTTCAGTAAATTTTATAATATACATGAAGCCTATGAATAAAACAGTTACCGTAAAATCTGGACTAATTGAAACAGTCTAGCAACTATGTAGGCATAAAAGTAAACAATAGTCATAACCTCAAACCGATTTATCAATCATTATCACTGTCAGTTATATATACTGGGTGAAATATGTCAAATTTCCAAGGCTAACGAGATGCAGAATATAATGGAATATGTTATAGTTGTTCTTTTGTTCAATTCCCTGGATTTTACTCGCAAGGCATAACAGTTTTTTGCAATTTTTGTTCTCAATTTCTCCAAGTGATGACCGCATGTTAATTTACTATCTATATACAAACCCTGAAATTTATTCTGTCACCCTGCCCAGAAGTCTCCCATTTATTCGTACCTCACTCAGGTCGCATCCGAAACACATAAGGTTGGTCTTAGAGACATTAAGTACCAAACCGTTCGATTCACACCAATTCCCAATCATTCTCAAATCCGCATCAATCTTATCATTCATTTGTTCTTTATTCAACGAGTGCCAGAGTATCGTGGCATCGTCTGCAAAAAGAGTGACACTCCCTGTTATGTCAAAAGAAGCCAGGTTATTTATATGACAGAAACAACAGCGGACTCAACAATGAACCTTGGGGAACACCAAGCTCCACCCACACTCCACCCAAAATACAGGGGTGTCAAAACTGTAAAAAAAATGGTAAGTGAAAAATCGTCTGGAAGCAATATGTATATTATGTGCAAAATTTAAACCCCGCCTTAGGGGAATTATGGGAAATTAGTGCAAAGATTTAAAGCAAATATTTTCAATTTAAGCTAAAATGACTGAAATGTTTATTCAAATACATTGCTGTCAGACATATGACAAACACAAAACTGTATCGTATCATTTTGGTAAAAACAATATATAGAGGGTGTCCAGTTTAAAATGATGCACTTAGAGATATTGGCAATCGTTGAAGATACAAAGTCGGTTAAATGGAAAAAGTTGCGTATTGGTCTGCTAAAAATAATCCGTGACAGGGTGATTCACGGTCGATGGCACGGCAGGTTAGACGTTTACGTTTACGGAAAACAGGACATAGGATCGTTTTGAAAAATTGGTCAACTAAATAAATGGATTTGAACTGTTTATTTAAAATATTTACATAATTGCGACGTTGCCGCTTATATTGAAAAGTAGCAGCAGCTTTGGTATTTTAAATGAAATACCCCATATATTATTGCATTTTTCGATTCTCCATAAATTCTAAAAAAAATGGTATAACATAACCTATGCGTTTTTTTCCCGTTTTTTGAGATTAACGATTGGAATATGACACTTTTTGCATTTTGAAATACTGCAATTTGTAAACGTTAATGTTAGAGCAAAATAATTTTTACATTTCTATCTTAACTTTTAAAGATCGATCTGAAAGCATGCTTTCCGAACTTGTCAAATGTCAAATTTTTTGACATTTTTAACATCGGGCAAATAAAATCTTCAGTATCGTCTTGAAAATTTAAGTTAGAAATGTAACAATTACTTTGCTCTAACTTTAACCGTTTACGTTTATAAGTTGCGTTCTATCAAAGTGCAAAAAGCGTCATATTTCAAACGTTAATATCTCAAAAACGGGTAAAAATAAGCATAGGTTATGTTATATTAAATTTCCTTACAATTGTAAAGAGAATTCAAAAATGCAATAAAATACAGGGTATTTTATTTACAATACCAGAGTTGATGCTACTTTTCAATGTAAACGGTCACGTCGCAATTATGCACATATTTTTAAATCGATATTTCAAATCTATTTACTTAGTTGACCAAATTTTCAAAACGATCCTATGACCTGTTTTCTGTAAACGTCTAACCTGCCATAGACCGCGAATAATCCTGTATATGGGGTATTCCCTTTAATATAAGATAGTTAGTGGCGAAAAAATGAACCACCTTGTATATAGAAAACTAAAATAAATTAAAAAGGTCTTAACAAACCATAACCAACCAACTTTTGTATTTGTAGTTTTTTTGCTAACTTTCATACTTTTTGAGAGAAGATATAGCTGTAAGTTATGTGAGACACTCTGTCTGTACATCATTTTAAACTGAATTCATAGTAATTTTTTTGTGGAGTATATTAAAAACTTTCAGAATAAATAGATTTTAGCAAAAACGCCTGTACAGGTCGACCGTCGACTTGGTTTTCGCCTTGTGCACATTTTAAAACTATTTCTAATTACTTATACATGGTGAGTCAAAAATATGATACAAGTGTCAAATTTAATTTTTGAAATGGAAAATGGAACCACCCAGTTTTTCTTTTCTAGTGTAGTGCTGTCTCAACTTCGTTGCAATTGCAGGGTGTTTCGGTATCTAGCAATAGCAAAGGTATAGAACGATGCAGTTTTCGCAAGACTGTATCACTTTTTTGTGAAACGAATGAATATGCAATAATTACACAATATATACAGTAATAATTACAGCAATATAATGTATTATTCTTTATACTGTGACAAAACGAAGAGAACAAACGCGGGACTGTGCCATATTAGATTATAGGTTTTATTATAATCTTCGTAATTGTTTGCAAGACTTGCAAGAGTCTTGCATTCCTTGCAGCCTTGCAAGGTCGGTCTTGCAAGGCTGCAAGACTTGGTCTTGTTCTCGCACATCGAGTCTTGGTCTTGGTCTTGTTCTCATCTATCCAGTCTTGCATTTTATGCAAAAACAAGACCAAGACTTTTTTGCTCATCACTAGTCAGCAAAAATATTATATTTTATTAATGCATTTAAAAATGAATCTTTCACAACGGCAATAGTTGAGATTAATGAGTTTACAGTGTGAATGTTTTTTTTACAGTGAATGTTTTTTGAGTTTACAGTTTGAACATCCAGCAGTATGCGCACGGGACAGTATTTGCAACGTTGCCACATATAAAATACAAAATTCTTAGAATAAAATATTTCTGCGGCTTATAGGGTATATTCGTAATAATGATATATAAATAATAAAGTTTAGGTAATTTATCAATTGTTTTAATTGATAAATCAGGCTTCTGAACCAGGGGTAAACTTTGATCCTCCAACAAGCAGAACAAGTTAATGTAGTTATGGATTGGTATATATGAAAGGTTGACCGAACGTCAACTCGTTGTCTTAAGGACTATAACCCATTCCGAACTTTCATGTAAGAGAATTATCTAAATGCGTTTCTTCGGCCATAGAATTTATAATAGAATAAAATGAATAGAGGATAAATCGTTATAATTATTCTTTATCTACTTTGGTTTTTGTTATGCCCTTTGCGCGTGGTTGATTAAACATAGAAATATCACATTGGCAACCTTGCACTGGAGGCGGTCCTTAAATTTACTATGATAGTAAAGATACGATGTTGACGAAATTATGAGGTTAGTTTGTTTTTGCCAGATTTTGAACCTTGTGCCCATATTGTGTCTATTTTTTTATGAATATTGGTACAAAAAAGTAGAATTCTTATCAAACAATTAAGAAAACAGATACAGGTTCTATATATCATATAGATCCAGTCTTGCCATTCTTCATCAGTCCTGACGATTTTGTTCATGCACACTCTACTTACCTTACCCTATTTGCACCAAACAAGTTTACGTAAACCTAAAGTTACGGACCCCTAAGCCTATTAGTCCCCTATTAGCATGAGGAAGTAATAAGGAAAGCCTTAACTAGGTGTACTTGAAAATTGTGTGGTGCAAATGGCGGTTAGAATAGGTACCTACATATATTTGCTGATCTTGGACAATAAGATTTTAATTACTCAAAAATGCAACCAACCTATGCATATTGTAGAATTACCCTACTGATAAATATACACTCATCAAATGGTAACACTTTAGTTCGTTGAAAGCCCACCCTTTATGTAAGAAGTCTTATAATTCATCATCATTCTTATATACAGGGTGTTACGGGACGAAACGTACATATTAATATGGGAGATAGGTTTTGACCATGCCAACACATATTCAGTATTAAAAAAGTTCAGAACTCATTACTTACTGTTATACAGGGTTTTGTATACATTTTGCCCAAAATAAAATCAATCACGTCTGTAAAAATGTCTGCAAAAACTCTGGGAAAGACAACTACTACATCAGGCAACTAGATTAATATGTGTAATATTTTTGGGGTAATGGTCACCAATAAATAAACAAAATAGTAAGATTTATTTGTATTTGAAATTATTCATCTATTATGCTTGTTTGTTATTATTCTCTCATTTTCTGTAATTTTTTTTTGTCATAGATATCAAGAAATGGTACAATAAATAAAAATTAGGTACGCAAGTTTAAACCTAATAAGTCGTTTGTAATGCAAAACGCAGTTGATTACAATATTAAAAAATTGTAAAAAAAAAACCAAAAGTGCGACAACTTAAATTCTGGCGATTTCTTATTGTCTGGAATTTGTAAACTTCACATCTATTGCGAAAGTTTTAAAAAATCGTATACTGAGTGTTTGTTTTGCAACATCATGAAAAGAACAACTTGATTAGTCCGGCTTTGGAAATCTAGAACTTTTTGTTACCTTCCTGGGTTCTCCAACGGGTCACGCACATGCAATTTGAATTCATTTCTGCAAAAATTCTGAGAATGATCTCAAAAATGATTGATTTTTATTTTGGGCAAAATATATACAAAACACTGTAGATCAGTAAGAAATGAGTTGAAAACCTATCTCCCATATTAGTATGTACATTTCGTCCCGTAACACCCTATAAAATCAACTGACGAAACATCTTTCCTTTCGAATGAATCTGTATGAGGTCTATATAGGTATAAGTTGATCATACCTATATAGACGTTAAATATAATATATTAGATGTTAAAATTAAAAAATGATTAAAGTAATGGAACAGTTTAACAGGATATACGTCACATATGCTGAGACATATATAATCAACTGCAGAAATATCTGAATTGTCACTGTAACTGTGACAGAGAAACACGAATTGTTATAATTAAGAATTGCCGTTGTTGTATGCAACTTGTTGTTTTTGAAAACAAGGATTTTATGTACCTATCCAAGCAAAATAACCCATGGAAAATAACTGTTTGTGTTACTTACATTAGTCAAAGTTGTTGGTTAAAATTTAAACATAATCAGTCACTTATGACATATCGATACACTAGCACAAACAATCAAGCACACGACTTTTTAAAAAAATTAATTACTGTGTAATCATAATTTGTAAGAATACAGCAACCCACAATAATGCGGAAGCTAGCGGTTTATTTATCACGTCGAAATGGGTACTGCAAATGGGTCTTCAAGTATGGGATATCGTACGTAAACGTATTGTAAACATATTTTTCTCTTCTTTTTTGCGAATTTTCGGGGGTACGTTTTTACTGTATAGAATATATTGGAAAAAAAAGCTTATTCTTTAAACTAAGCGACCCATTAATGCAAAATATAGATTTAATTAACTGAACCATGAATTAGTACGGTTGCCTCTTAATGGATTTGGGAAGGTTAGGTCAGGATGCCATTGTAGATTATACTCAAATGTTTGGGGTCAGTTTCGTAGTTAATGCTTTTTGATTTTTTTTTTAATTTCTATTGTTGCATATAGGTAACTCCCTTTTCCTTGTGTTGCTTTCTGTTTTTAAGATTTTTGTTTTTGTATAGGCAAAAGAAATAGGTATAAGTTGATGATTTTTAGCGAGAATTCAAAAATGATTAAATTAATTGCATTGAGGCATCTTCTTCGATTGTGATAATGTTGAATTTAGAAGATCGAACCCAGGTTTCAGGTCTAGATTCTTTATTTTAATAGGAGATACATTACATATGCTGAATTTTCATATGAATCTATGTGATATCTATTTATAATTTAAAAGCTTTTTAGTAAAAATTTCATAATGTCTATATTATCTGTATAGCTGCTTCTTCTTCGATTATGAGAAAATTGAATTTAGAAATTTGGGTTTAAATTTTAGGTCCAATTTCTTCAGTTTAAGATTGTGTTTTGAGTTTGAGAACGAGCATTCCATATTTTTAAGACAGCTCTAGAAAACTACAGGGTGTTACAAGACGAAACGTACAATTTTGGACATATTTCAACTTCTTATAGTTCATTTATTCTTATAAATTTCTAAGGTGGTATCATCTTGGTGTTACCAATTAGAGGACGAAACAGGAAAGAAGGTCGGAATATGGCAAGCTTAAGATATTAAGTTCCATCCTCCAGATCCACCGTCAAGCGATTGATTCGGTTTTTCGGAAAGCAGAAAGCTTTTCTTTTGATCCCTTCCTTCTATTACTGTTATTTTTTTGTTGTTGCACTCATTAACTTATTTAGTAGCGAAATAGTTTTTGTTTGTGACAGTGAAATGTTACTATCGATATGAACAGGAACATTACGGAAAGCTTTGACCTTTAATTCTGGAGGTAAATTTTTTTTTTCTTTTTTTTTGAGCAAAGGGTGGTGTGTTACGGGTTGAAAATTATACCTTTAAGCTCATTGAAAACTGCTGGATTTGGGCGTGGAAGTTAATGTCTTCTAATTACCCTTATTTTCATACAACAATATTGACTGAACTTCTACTAGTCACTGGTGATGTCTGAATAATAAAGGTGAGGTAAAAATCGTCCTTTTGTCAAATTTGTCAATGTTCCGTTGAACGATATTGCACATTTGTTGGATCCTTCTCAAGTGTAGAGATTTCACAAAATCGCCTTGTGCGGAATTGCATCGTTCGGTAAAAGCAGTAACCTCTCGCCACTAGGTACAACTTGGGTGGTCATTTCCTTCAATTGGGACAACTCGTGGATCACAGAGAGTCGAAGACTGTTTCATATACAAAACGCACTTGAAGTGCTACTCTTTAAGGCCACATACCAACCTCGGTAAGTCGATTGACGTCCTCATCTTTCTCATTCAATTTATCTAAAAATATCAGATAGTTATTTCTCTTTATTTTAGGCTTTTATTTGTATCCTCTTGTCATAATTGAATGTTGCAACTCTTATCCAACGCCTCCAGTTCCCATTGATTTGTGTTTTGGGCAAAATGTATACAAAACCCTGTATATCAGTAAGAAATGAGTTCCGAACTTTTTTAATACTGAATATGTGTTGGCATGGACGAAACCTATCTCCCATTTTAGTATGTACATTTCGTCCCGTAACACCCTGTATAATGCTAGCTTTAGCTTTGTTGAAATGAACTTACTGGTGTGAGTAAAGGCCCTTTTTGGAAAACACAAATGAAATCACTGGATGAAGCTGATTTACTATCAGCTTCAGCTTCAGCAGTTTGCTGATGAACACAGCAGATTTTCTTTGAATCAACTTGACTCTGCCCTAAGAGTGAACTTAGAGTCAGCTGTGTTTTCTCAATATGTTTAATACTCGGGGCAGGGTGACTTAACTATAAAACTGGGCTCTAGGAGAAACTGCATGGACCATTTTAGAGTCAGTTGTAGAATAGTGGTTTAACTGAACTTGAGTGGTACTTGACCCAGAAAATTATTGTATAGAAATGGGTGGAAGCGAAACTGAGAAGTTTTGAGCCTTTACGGTTGCTTAAAAATGGGTGAGAATCAATTTTGCTTGGTCCTTACCTACAAGGAAAAAATGAAAATGAAGGGTTAAATCGCCATAATCATGTGCAAACACCTAAAAGTCAAACTGTAAACTGTTAAATCAATAACAAAATTCGACGAAAGACGTAACAACTTTTTTATGTGGAAACAAATGGTATCACTAACATTTAAATAGGCAGTCACATATTACCAATAAGCATATTATACTTAACTAGTTGAATAACAACTACGTTGAAACAAAACACTAATTATTATTAACTAAAAATGTGACTGTAGCAAAGGGTATGTATTTCTTGCAATGATAAGATGACTTAAATTCAAAAACCTATGTGTAGGTAAAAATATGTACCTAAAATAGGCTCTACTGTACAATAAAGGCCATCGTTGGAAAAATGTATTCCCCACTACTAGTTTTCAAGATATCTAACTGTCTCAAGTTAAAAAATCCATCCTGTATACAATACCTATCTTTAATGTAATATAGTTAACTTTATCTAAAAATGTATTTAATAAATATCAATTTTGAGGTTATTTATACCTACTTGTTTTTAATTGACCTTTTTACATTTGCTCATTTGCATATTGAAGAACTCTGTGGGATCTTATCTTAGTCCTCCTCTTGTCTTCTTATAGACAAAAAAAACCTTTGCAACTATTGGTGATATTGATTTTAACTAACAAAAACTTGAAAAATATGTTTGTCCCTTCTACCCTTTTATGCAGAAACTAAACACAAATAGGTAGGTGGTATAAAAAAAGTTCTTGTCACTATCGCGTTTAGTTCCTCCTCTTTCAGCTCTTCCATGCCCTGTCTCAGGTAGCACAAGTGACCAGTTGGACGTCTGCTGGACGTCGGTTTTAAGTCATTTTTGGTCAATACGTCAATTGACCTAAGCAGGACGTCTTGGAAACGTTAACTTTTTGACGTCCAATGGGCAGCCACAGATGGACGTCCAGTGGACGACCAAGAATGGTCATCGCATTATAATGATCAAAATAATCTAATCACTTTTTCTGCTCAGACTTCTGACTAGTAGGTGCCTACTGATAAATCTTTAGCATATAATAGAGGTTCATGCTTATTTAAGATGATGGAAAGCAAGTCTTTTCCATCGATAATTGTCTAACTAACTTCATATATGATAAATAGAAAAGTGTAAACACTACAAGGGTTTAAGATTTCAGAACGCTAAACAAAAATTAAGCAAGTGTGAGACGTACCAGCGGTGAACAGAAGTATTAATTTCTGCTTCCATGAGGTAGTACTCACTCGTTTTTCCTTTTTGTTTATTATTGTGAAATATTAAATCCTTGTATAGTGATTACACTTTCGTATTTATCTTATATATGAATTCAGTTAGATAATTCTCGACGGAAAAGACTTGAGCTCCATCATCTTAAATAAGCATGTATTTCTTTTATATGCTGAGCCTAGGGATTCGTTACACATAGCTTTTCTTGCGTTTCAGCTCTGAGGAAAACTAAATAAATAGTCGAAACCTTGGCAAAGTTCTGATAAAGAAGAGTGTTATTTGATCAAGCCATGCTAAAAACCAGTATTATATTTCAAATAAAACCTGCTAAAATACGTAATAAATGTTTTTAAGGATAAAATGCAAAGCTTGATATATTAAATATGTAGAGACGTCAATAAATGGACGTCGGAAGACGTCTAAATGCAGACGTTAGACCGACGTCAACATATGGACGTCTTGTGGATGTGACATGTAGCCGTCATTTGGCTCAATCTTATGTCGTCATTTGGACGTCCATACAACGTAGTGTGCTACCTGGGGTTATAAATCTTTTGATTCGGATAGTCTACATTAGCCCAACATTTCTTTTTATTTCATAATATGTCTGATGATTTTTATTTCTCTCAATTTCTCTGTTACCATGCACATCATAATACCAACCTAGTGGAAGCACATGCCGTCGTCCGATGGCGCCACTTGCATACATTCACAGTGCCTTGAGCAAGAGAGGAGACCAAGTATTTTTCGAACTCTTATTTCTGTCAGGTTTGAGGTATACCATACTGATGAGCTGTAATAAAGAGCAAAACCGGTCTATGGTTCCTCTGCCTGATAGAGAAATGAGTTTGATACTCTGCTCAACGTCGTCCCCAGATAGTATAAGTACGAATCACTGCCATCTGTCTATGGGAAGCGACAACTTCGGCAGAAAACTGGCTTGGTTTCACTTCATTAGAAAGAAAGTTTTTTGCCTCACGAGACAAAAAACATCTATGCATCTCTCTTTTAAATGCTGTCTTCTCCATAAATCTTTCTCTATCCAATCATTATTACTTAAAACGGTTTCGAAAACTTTTTTTCTCGCTAGACATTTCACTGCAATTCTTGACTTTTTCAAAATAGCTGAAAGCAACTAACCTGAAATAACCTAAATTAACTATTTACTTAATTTACTGTAACCCTAATTAATCCTAGTGCAAAAAAAGATATATGCATCCCCCTTTAAACGCTGCCTTCTCCATAAGTCTTTCTCTATCCCACTCATTATTACTTAAAAACGGTTCGAAAAGTTTTTTTTCGTTAGATATTTCACTGTAATTTTTGGCTTTCTCAAAACAGCTGAAAGCAACTAACCTGAACTAACCTAAATTACCTATAACCCTAATTAATACTAGGCACTAAGCAAAAAAGATATATGCATCTCTCTTTTAAACGCTGTCTTCTCCATAAGTCTTTCTCCATCCCACTCATTATTACTTAAAAACGATTTCGAAAACTTTTTGTTTACGCTAAACTAAACAGATATAACTCGTTTTAACAACTGTATAAAGACTTTCTTTCGCCTTTTTTACCCTTCTCCCTCTTTTGCCCCAAAATGACCTGAATTGATTATTATTTGATTTAAGATGAAAATAAACTAAAACAAAGAGAAGGGAAAGAAAAAAAAATGAAATTATTAGAATTAACACACAATATAGTGAATATAAAAAATCAGTCAATATTGGATCACAATTCTGGTCATTTTGGGGCAAGAGAAGGGGAAGAATTAAAGAAGACGAAAGAAAAGAAAAAGAAAGAAAAAACTACATTTATTTAAAACGGTTTTTGTTGTGTTAAGTATTTGTAATTGTTTGTAGTAAATCAGTAAAATTCGCAACATTAGCAATTTTACAAACGTGGAGTGTGTTTATGTCCCACACTGGCTTTTATCAAGTTGAAAGAGGTGAATATTTCAAATTGATAAAAAGAACGCAAAACATATATGATTACAAATATAGTTTAGAAATTGGATGAAAACGGAACAATTTGTTTTTCTTCAAATTTGGGTTTGTTCAGTTTCTTATTATTTTCACTTATTTTCAACTTCCTTTTCCCACACTTTTCTTATACTTTTCTCATATTTTCGACATTTAGGGGCGGCCGAAATCGATTTGCACGCGGGTTGCGCCCTTAATATAGGGTCGGGCTCTTAAGGTGCCCGTCTTTTGCAATAAGTAAAAAAAGATATATGCGTCTCTCTTTGAAACGCTGTCTTCTCTATAAGTCTTTCTCTCTCCCACTCATTATTACTTAAAAACGGTTTCGAAAACTTTTTTCTCGTTAGATATATCACTGTAATTTTTGCCTTTTTCAAAACACAAAATATATAGGTAATCGATTCTTTTTTGAATTCGAATGCATTCGATTATGAAATGAGTATTCGAAAGCAGAGAAGTATTTGAAAACGTCATCTAGTTGATTGCCTTAAATCCACGCTAAAGAGACGTATTAAACCTTCATAAAGATAGAAGAGAAGAAAGAAAGAATTTCCAATGGGGAACTCCTAATTTGCTGACCCATAAGAAATCCATTTATTACGGAAAATTTTGCTGACCCGTCAAAAATTGTTGCTGACCGCTATGCTGGGTGATAGCTGAGAGTGTCCTACATATTATATGCGAATTTAGTAAACATCGGGCCGAAAATCACTTAGTTACGGCCCTGGAAAACTTTAAAAGTGAGATTTTTTTGCTGACCCGTTAGAAATTTTTGCTGACCGGTATACAGGGTGATACCTGAGAGTGTCCCACATATTATATACGAATTTAGTAAACATCGGGCCGAAAATCACTTAGTTACGGCCCTGGAAAACTTTGAAAATGAGATTTTTTTGCTGACCCGTTACAAATTCTTGCTGACCTGTATACAGAGAGATAGCTGAAACTGAATCACACATTATGTACGAATTTCGTAATCATCGGGCCGAAAATCACTTAGTTACGGCCCTGGAAAAATTTGAAAATGAGATTTCTTTGCTGACCCGTTAGAAATTCTTGCTGACCGATATACAGGGAGATAGCTGAGACCGAATTACACATTATATACGAACTTCATAAACATCGGGCCGAAAATCACTTAGTTACGGCCCTGGAAATCTTTGAAAATGAGATTTCTTTGCTGACCCGTTAGAAATTCTTGCTGACCGGTATACAGGGTGATACCTGCGAGTGTCCTACATATTATTTACGAATTTAGTAAACATCGGGCCGAAAATCACTTAGTTACGGCCCTGGAAAACTTTAAAAGTGAGATTTTTTGCTGACCCGTGAGAAATTCTTGCTGACCGGTATACAGGGCGATAGTTGAGACTGAATTACATATTATGTACGAACTTCGTAAACATCGGGCCGAAAATAACTTAGTTACGGCCCTGGAAAACTTTGAAAGTGAGATTTATTTGCTGACCCGTTAGAAATTCTTGCTGACCGGTATACAGGGAGATAGCTGAGACTGAATTACACATTATGTACGAACTTTATAAACATCGGGCTGAAAATCACTTAGTTACGGCCCTGGAAAACTTTAAAAGTGAGATTTGTTTGCTGACCCGTTAGAAAATTTTGCTGACC